>JAODLM010000398.1:0-40499 GCA_036937905.1 Salvia rosmarinus
CTATACTGGAAGGACAATACCTGGCTAGGATTAACGTGTACACCTAAGGTGACTGTGTGCTGTAAGGAAAATTCACGGCCGATCACGGCGTCGTAGAGGGAGGCCTCCTTCACGACGTTCGACTATGATGTTATGATGAATGATGATAAGGGATATGGATCAACTAAAACCCTTGTGTCTTACCATGATGTGGCAGTGTAATCTACAAATGATAAAATGTTTTTGGCATGAGTCCACTGAGTACATTCTTGTACTCAGCCCTGCATGTTTGTTTTTAAATGTGCAGGTTGAGCAGATGATGGATGGAGCAGTGTTGAGCAATAGGAATGTTGTCGCTGAAATGTTTATACCTTGATAGTACATCGTCATATGTACATATCACATGTTTCCGCTGCAAAAACCCAAATTATGTAATATAGTCCCAAAACATAAATGACATATGTATTACGTTTATTGTTAAAAAGAGTCTCCTTGCATTTTTATCCCTGTTTAGAGTTATAGTCCCTGTTAATCCGTACTTAGGATTGTGGGGCTGTGACAGAGTGGTATCCTTTAAGGTTAAGTCTAGATTGAGTCATTAGACTTCTAGAGATCAGCTGACAATGCTCAACACTCCATCACATCAAGCTCAACCGAAATGAGGTAAATGACTTTTTCCAAAGTTTTGAAAATTAGCACGGCGAGGATTTAATGTTTATGAAATTATTTTTCTCGGTTTGAAAGCGAAAAGTTTGAAAGTGAAACAAAATTTTATCAAGTGAAATGAAAGTTGTGTGAATTTATTTAAGATGGAAGTTATTGCAAATGTTGCAAAAGAAATATTATGTTGTGAAGTTGATGATGATTGATATGATCTTTCAAAAGAAATGAAAGCTATGAGAAAGATTGAGAATGAATGTTGTGACAAATGATTTGTCAAGAAAGTTATGAAAGGAAGGAAGATATAAGAAAGATGATGACAATGATATGAGAAAGTTTGGCACGATATGCCAAAGATGAAATATTTGAATTCCTGGAATTCAATAAGAGTTCATTTTTATGAACAATGTTATGTTATTCATGTTTTAAAATGATTGAGATTGGACATTGATTTGTCAAATATGATATGTTGAACTCTTTAAATTCAACGAAATATGTGCGTACAAATGAGCTACGTAGGAATATTCGAAGTTTTACTTCAATCTCATAGTTGATTATGATGATGAGCATGCTAGTTCAAACAGAACATAGACTTTATAAGACGCATGATCCCTTTCTACGAAAGAACATAGAAGTAAGAATTTCCTTCAATTACAAGAACAAGATTAGTGATGTATTTGAGAACTTCATTCCATCTTGAGTATCGAAAAGTGAAAGATTTATACAAAATTGTTCGACCTCGACATGTACGACCTCGGCTTCGACCTCGGCATGTGCGACTGTCGACTTCAAAATCGGCATTTATAACATCGCCTTTGACATGTCGACTGGGGTAGTTTGTCCGACCTCGGTGTCGGCAATATTCTGTACTATCTCGGCATCGGTAACGGCATGCACGACCTTGGTGTCGGCATCGTTTATGACCTCGGCGCGAACGCACGTAAATTTTTCCTACACTGCGCAGTGATTTTGTTTTGACTAGTTCTCGATCGTGTGAACTCTGATTTACGTATGGTTTTCTCCTACGTGTCCCTAATGCACTGTACTTCATTTCTTATGAAGCACCAAATCCCTGATTCCTACTCCAGAATTCATGAGAATCAGTTGAAGTTAGTTCTATGATTTGAAAAGAGTAAGACTGTTATAGTATGATCTGAATCCTAGAATGTTACTAAGAAAGTAAGATCTTGAGAATACAAGTAGAACCTTGACATACATGAGAACTTTGTTGATGACCTATTACGGGTATATGAGTTTTCAAAATTCTATTTGTTACCCAATTTCTGTCATTGAGTTTAAATCTATGACCTAGTTCCAATTGAGAATTCATTCGAGTTTCTCACTTTTTCTGAAGAAAATTTCCAGACCCAAAATAAAAATTTACAAAGTGTCCTTTTGAACCTAAAGCCTTATGTGACCGAGAATATAATTGTGACGGTGCGCCAGCCCATATGACCAAAGAAATCTCGATGAGTCGTCATTCGGTCTTCGGACCCTAGAGCCCCATTTATTGATCAAGGAACATATCGATTCAATCATTGAAAAGATGTTATCTTGATGGATGAGACAGTACCTTTTGTAGCTAATCGTGATAATTTCTCCTTGATTCTTGAAACCATCAAGTATGATGAAGGTTGACTTACCTTGTCACCTAAGTATGAATTAGTAAAGCGATAAATGTCGGGCATGAAATAGGTTGACTTATCTCAGTCACCTAAAAGTTTCAGATCAGAAAAGTGATAGACATCAAGAAATTATGATGTAAAGAAAATCTCGATGAGACGAGATATTTATTTTCCCTATGATACACACGGATGTGGTGACCTTTGATGGGCTTTACAAAGATTGATGACAGTGAAGTTATGCCTTCATATGACTGTTATGATACCAAGTTATGAATAAGATACTCTTTAGCGTTGAATGCAAAGAGTAAAAGTAAAGAAAAGTATATGATATCTGTGGGACATTAATTTCCCTTATTATGTCATGACGAGAGCGAATACAACTTATCTTTAAGATAGTTGGATGCCCTTGAAACCTCGTTAGTAGGTTGGACATGTTTAAAAGAATGAAGATGCATACAAGATATTCTTTTCAAAGAATATATATATAAAGTGATAGCATCCCGGAAAATAAATCTTTCGCCTTTATACCTCGATCAATGAGATTATGCTTGAGCATAATCGATTTGAGTAATTAAAACATAGTTAAACAAAGATAATGAGATTGAGGAATCATAATCCTCAAGATTGTGTGAACGACGAGGATAGCCCTAGTATGTGAACTAAGTATGGAGGAAATAACTCCAAAGCCAAGACATGGAAATAAGATGCTTAGAATTAAGTTATGGAGATGCGAATGTACTACCCTACCAAGCCATATGACAATGATAACGATTCTAGTCCCGAAAGTGGAAACCAAGTATAACGAAAGTAAGATTACTTTCAAATACCATGCTCATGAAAATGCAGAAAAGTAAAAATAGCGTAAGAAATTACGAGCTATACAATTAGATAGTTCGATATGATATAAGCTTGAGAGATGTTATGACTTGATGAGTAAGGTAATTCCTTTGAAGTAAAGAAATAGATTCATTATTTTGAAATAAATCTTAATACCCCTAAGTTATGATCACCCAAAACGCTTGTCTTGTGTAACTTAATAGTTAACAAGCAAGATAGCTTCTATAGATCTTGCAAAGGAAATACATCCAAGAGAACACGGAAAAGATTCACATGGAAGGATCTTAAGGTGGACCTAATTGTAAATCTTACCCCCATATTTTTGTGACGATCAATAAAGTGAGGTATTAAGTATCTCTGACATGGAAATGAAGAAATCATTGAATGTCGAGAAAATGGTAAAGATATTTGATGTCAAGGCAAAAGTATAATACATCCCCAGTGGACAAAGGATTTTATCTTATGCGAAATTGCACGATGAATCAATAAAAGATTAAGAAGAAATGACTATATCCAAAAAGGGATATTACAAACGATGGCGCTAAAGGCCAGTACAAGGACTTCTCTGGAAAGGAGTTTAAAGTAAGGATATATGAGAAATATATCCCTAAGATCAATAAAGTGACAAAGGAAATTAAATCATTCATACTGGATCAAGAATGAATGATAGTAATAGAGACATGACGATCTTTACGATAAGATTTAATTATTGAGATATCAATATCAAAAGATAGGTTGATGTAAACCTAACCACGAATGCTATTAGTAAAAGCATAACGATACTAATACCGAGAAGTATACGATGAATGAGGAAATGACGAAGGCCATAGCGAGGAACATGATGTCCCAATGGAAAGGACAAGGACATATGAAATAGATGTTTACTTGAATAAGCGGAAAGACCGTTGACCAAAGCCTATACTTCGCATGCGAAAGCAAACAAACAAAACCCAAAAGGCGTGATAGGTATGAGGAAATGCTGACCCCATAATCCTAAAGACGGATTAAAGAGGACTAATACTAGGAGCGATGGTGGGGTTCATGAAAGCTATTTCAAAGACATAAAACCCTCACAATAAGACAATTCAACCATAATATACATTAATAACACAATGTACAAGGAAAGCTAGCCATCGGATCCAAAAGAATACCAGCGATCGAAGGACTTAAACTATTAACATTCGAGACATAAGCATAATATTCAAAAGCGACTATTGTTCAAACACGGAAGGCATGTGAATACACGTATGATGACGTGTACCCAAGGTTTCTAACTTAACATTCAAAAGCGTTGAGACTTCTCAACACCTCCATCATCATCATCAATGATTTCAACCGCACATTTAAAACAAACATGCGGTGAGTACAAGAATGCACTCAGTGGACTCATGCCAAATCATTTTATCGTATTTAAATTACACTGCCACTCCATGGTAAGACATAAGGGTTTTACTTGAAATGCCTTATGCTTACTAAATCATTTTCATCAGTTCATAAACATCATCGCTTGGCCAAGCATTTTACTTGCATGTATGATCCATGTCCTTATCCTTTTATCATATCTTTATAATTTAGCGTCGTAGAAGGAGGCCTCCCTCTACGTTGCTGTGACCGGCCGTGCATTGTCCTTACAGCTCCCACAGTCACTATTTCCTTGTGTACACGTTAACCCTAGCCAGGTATAAGCCTTCCGGCATAGGATCCGAATTCGATTTCATTCATAAGTTGGGAATGACCCAACAACATTCATTTATTCATGGATAGGATACATACATAAAACATAAACATTTTTGGGCAGGTAATTAAATAAATCATTTCATCATTATTTCTGGAAATAAGCATCGTAAATAAATCATTTGGTAAGCATTTTATCATTTTGAGTATAGTAAAGCCCACCTGGACTCCTTGATCGTCAAATTTTCGATTCTTCTTCTGCGTCAAGTCGTCGCGTCAACTTCTACACTTTTACGTAAAAGCGATCGTTGGTCGCGTTTTGAGATTTTCAAAGTTTAGAATAAACTTTGATAACTTATTCTAATATAATTTGAATTCCTTAGCAATTCAATACCGTTCAATCGCGTATTTTGAACTAACATTTCTCGTACTTCGAGATATGTTCAACTATTTTATTTTAACCTTTTAGGTTAAACGTTTAGCGTATTTACACGTTTTTCGATGCAATGATTTCAATTATGAAATCTTTTCTCACTAATGAGATTTCCTTATATAAATAATACGTTTTACACTTATTAGCGTATTTTTGAACGTATTTCATACGTTGATTTCAAAAGTCAACATTTTGACTTTTCTTTATTAAATTCATTAATAATTCATTTTTTAATATCTAAATTCAATATAAATCGATTTTCAATCGATTTCTTTTCATAAAGTCCTAATTCTCGATTTTTCACGCAAATCGATAAACTTCATTAATATTTTTCTTAAATATTAATTAACTTATTCTTTAAACATTATTTTTCATTTCTAACGTTATTTAATATAACGTTTCGTCATAAACATAGTATTCTATGTTTATAAAATTTCATAAATTCTTAATATGTCTAAATTAATTTTTAGACATATAATGTATTATTTTTCTTGATATTAAGGATTTAAAATCCTTAATATATTATTACTAGCTCACGGTTTTAAGCTCTTTTTTTTCATCCTTCTTCCAAAAATTCTTCTAAATTCATATAGTGTACTATTTTATCATAGTATCACTAATATGTATTAACATTAACTATATAAATTTTGGGCATCACCTATTTATTCCATATAGGCCACGGTTCTTAGGCAAAAATTGCCCAATTAATTTTCTAAAATTCTAATTAATTTATCTGCCCTGACATTAATTTATAGCATTCTTATAACCTATAGTCCATCATATGAAATTTCTATACTAAGGTATTATTGTTCAAAGGTCACGGTTCCTTCCAATTTTTATACCAAACATTTTGTAAATTTCCAATTAAATTACACTATACTTATACTCTATAGTATATTAGCATTTCATTATAACATTAACTAAAAACAACATAATCATGCTTAAAATCCACCATGAAGCTCACGGTTTCTATAGAATAAGATGTGCATTTTATCTTCAAAAATTCTAGTTAATTCATATAATGCATAATCAATACTCTAGATCATCATTATGCTATTACATTTCTCAAACAAAAATTGTTCACTAACTTAGCATTTTTCTCATTATTTTCGGTAATATTGAATCAATTAGCATATGATTTTTAAAAATTCTCATATAATCACTATGTACTCCTTTGCTAATATATATCATGATTCCAACATTAAAACAAGTCTTACAATTTTCGATCATCATAAGATAATTAATATAACATGCTTAGCTTTATTTAAATCATCAATATATGTCTATTTCATCATACTTAACATAATTTGTAAATAACTAACATGCTAACATAATTTCTCCTCAAAACACATGCTTGAAAAATAAAAATCGAACCATTGGATAATTAAAATTTTAATGTACAATCGAAGCTCGTTCGATTTCTAACCTCTTTAACGGTTTGGATTTAATGTAGGATGATTAAGTATCAAGCTTTGGCTAATTGAAAGAGGTGAAGAACTCTAGGTTTCTCCAAGAAAGCTCACGGTTCTTTCACTGGAATATGAGAGAGGAATGTGTTTTGATGTATTAAGTATGATACACTTAAGTAATTGAAATAAAATACCTCACTTCTCTCACTCTCTCTCTCGGTCCTTCACTCACAAATGCAAGACACAATTTGAGAGCCCTTTTCAATAAAGCTTGGTGAGTCATAGAGTATTACATCATCCATACTAACTATGTATAAAGTTTCATTGGATAGAACAATTTAATTCTTTGTCTTGGCTGAAGAAATGCATCGCCTATATCACACACAACAAGCATTACACAAGAATCAAGTGGTGACTCACTATTTCATATGTCATGGTATTAACTTTGCTCTTACATTTTGAAAGAAACAAAGAAATATCCTTGCCTTTTTGGAGAGCAAAAGCCATCGGTCATCCTCATTGTGTAAGGAGAAGGAAATTTTATTCTTGTTTAATACCATGTATTTAATTCTACACTCTATCCTAAATAAAATTTACATCATCAAAGTATTATTCTTAGTCAAAGAAATCGGCACTCACACAATTTTTGATCCCACTTGTTCATTACTTGGTTATTGTGTACATTAGATACCACTTGCATGAATTAATTCATCTCATAACATTACAAAAGAAAACTTACGTGAATTATGGTGTACAAACCATAAGTCACGCCTCTTTCACTTCACAAGTGATTCTTATTTTATTTTCATACCATTTATAGATATATATCATAATATATGTTTTAGATGATAAATTATATCATAGGAAAAATTATTAGTATCATTTCATGCAAGAAAACCCTAATTTTCGAATTAGGGTTTTCGAAAATTAGTGCATTGTCCAATAATTAATCCTTAATATTCTAGCATTGTTTTAATGCTAAATAATACTCTAATTACATAAAATAATCATAGGAATTTAAATACTATAATTCCTTGATCATTAAACTCATTTCTCTATTCATCTCTAAACAAAAACGTCTCAAAACGTTAATTATCGACTCATCTCAAAATGGTCGTAAAAAGTCGTAGTTACTTTATTAATTTATTCCATTTAATATGGAATTTAATTCTAAGCTTCGTTGTTAGAAAATTTCTCAAAATTTTAACTATCGATACTCGATCGACGTTAAAATTTTACCGCCAAACACTTTATAAACTTCTATTCCTTAATTCACAATTCTTTGTGAATATAAAATAGAATTTGTTTCGTCGTAATTATTGAAATCATAATTCGATAATTTACTAATTCTATTATTTCGTGAAATCTAATTTACTTAATTTAAAAATCGTAATTAGCATTTAATTCTTCGGGATATTACATTCTACCCCTTAAAAGAAATTTAGTCCGAAATTTGCATACCTTAGAAAAATCCGGTATCGTTCTTTCATAGCTTCCTCAAGTTCCCGTGGCCTCTTCTTGTCCATGATTTCTCCACAACACTTTGACTAGCGGAATGGACTTGTTTAAGTAATTCTTTGAACTTACGGTCTAGAATCGCCGTAGGTTCTTCTTCATAGCTCATATCCGGATTGAGGATCACGTCGTCTTGATGGATCACGTGTTTTGGATCGTGTACGTACTTTCTTAATTGTGACACGTGAAACACGTTGTGTACATTCCCGCACTTGGCGGAAGAGCCAACCTATGAGCTCTTGGGCCTATCCTTTCTAGATTTCATAAGGTCCTATAAAGCGGGTCTTAGTTTTCCTTTTACTCCAAACCTTATAATCCCTTTGATGGAGAGACTTTGAGAAAGACTTTATCTCGCTCTCAAAATATAGCTCGGATCTACGCGACGTCGGTACGACTCGCATCTATCTTGAGCTTCTTTTATTCTTTGCCTAATTTGTCGACGATTTCAATCATTTCACTTATTGCTTGAGCCCTACGATTCTTCTTTCACCCACTTCATCCCAATAAAGCGGTGATCTACATTTCTTTCCATACAAGGCTTCGATGGGGCCATATTAATCGTCGCTTGGTAACTATTATTGTAGGCAAATTCAATAAGGGTAAAACATCTTCCCACTTTGCACCTCGATCCAACACTCTTGTTCTTAGCATATCTTCTAGTGTATCGAATCGTCGCTTTCGATTGACCATCGATGCGTGGGTGAAATCTTGTCTTTGAAATTCAACTTCGTGCCTAATTCTTTTGCAAGCTAACCCGAATCTTGAAGTGAACTTGGAGTCTCTATCGACGTGATAGATTTTGGCACTCCATGAAGTCGTATAATTTCTTTTACATACAACTGGGCTAACCTATCGGATCCATGAGTGATCCGAATTGGCAGAAAATGCGCACATTTTGTGAGCCTATCAATAACTACCCAGATGGCAGTGTTTCCCCTTTTTGATTTTGGTAGACCCGTAACGAAGTCCATCGCTATCTCATCCCACTTCCATTCGGGTATCCCCAAAGGTTGTAACTTTCCGTAGGGGCGTTGGTGCAATGCTTTCACTGTTGGCAAACAAGACAACGCCTACAAAAGAGGCTACGTCTCGTTTCATACCTTCCCACCGAACCTTTTCTTAAGTCTTGATACATTTTCGTCTTTGCTGGGTGGGGTGTATAAGGTGTGTCATGAGCTTTACTCATGATTTCATTTCGAAGATCGTTGTTGTCTGGAACACATAATCTTCCTTCAAATAATAAAGCATTGTCTAGTGCTTCTTGAAAATTTCTTAGTCCTTCCGTCCTTACTTTGGCTCTTGCTCTTTCTAACTATTCCTCCATCCTTTATCCTTCTATGATTCTTTTCTTAAGTCGACGTCGAGGTGAGTGTAGCAATACTGACTCATGATCGCCTCTCGGACTTTCAACCATTTCTATCTTCATTTTCTCAAACTCTTCAACGAGTTTCTTTTCCTTTGTAAGGAGACATCCCAATTTAGTTTGATTTTTACGACTTAGGGCATCGCTACTACATTCGCTTACCCGGGTGATAGTTAATACCACGGTCGTAATCCTTCACTAGTTCGAGCCATCTTCTCTGCCTCATGTTTAGATCTCTCTGCTCGAAAAAGTACTTCAAACTCTTATGGTCTGTAAAGATCTCACATCTCACTCCATAAAGATGGTGTCTCCAAATTTTCAGCGCATGAACCACTGCAGCTAGTTCCAGATCATGAGTTGGGTAGTTCAGTTCATGTGGTCTGAGTTGTCGGGAGGCATAAGCTATCACTTTTCCTTCCTGCATCAGCACACAACCCAGTCCGTTCTTAGAAGCATCAGTATAAACTACATATTCTTTATCTGCTTCCGGAACTGCTAGCACTGGAGCACTTGTCAGTTTTTCCTTAAGCTTCTGAAAATTCGCCTCACATTCTTCAGTCCATTTGAACTTGATTTCCTTTCGGAGTAGCTGGGTTATTGGCCTTGCAATTTTGGAGAATCCCTCGATAAATCTCCTATAATAACCAGCTAGTCCCAGGAAACTTCTGATCTCGTTCTGGGTCCTTGGCGATTTCCATTCCTGTACAGCTTCTACTTTGGCTGGATCTACTTTAATTCCTTCAGCAGACACAATGTGTCCAAGGAACATTACTTCCTTCAGCCAAAACTCGCATTTGCTAAACTTAGCAAAAAGTTGTTCATCTCTCAAGGATTTCAATACCGCTCTTAGGTGATTCTTATGGTCTTCTTCATTCTTTGAATAGATGAGAATATCATCTATAAAGACCAAAACGAATTTATCTAAGTATGGATGAAACACTCTGTTCATAAGATCCATAAATACGGCTGGCGCATTTGTCAATCCGAACGGCACAACTATGAATTCATAATGGCCATATCTCGTCCGGAATCTTTGTCTTGGATCGTCTTCGGCCGTACCTTGAGTTGGTGATAACGACTTGAGGTCGATCTTGAGAATACACTCGCTACTCGTAATTGATCAAACAGTCATCTATCCTTGGCAAAGGATATTTATTCTTCAACGTCATCTTATTCGGTTCGATAATCTATACACATTCTCAAGGAACCGTCTTTCTTTTGACAAATAGAGCAGGCCCCCAAGGCGAAACGCTAGGTCTGATAAAACCTAGGTCCAAAAGCTCTTGGATTTGGATTTTCAATTCTTCTAGTTCTTTCGGAGCCATTCTATAAGGGGCCTTCGACACTGGAGCCGATCCGGGTTCCAAGTCGATGGTGAATTCCAATTGTCTATCAGGAGGTAATCCTGGTAGATTTTTAGGAAAAACATCTGGGAATTCGCAAACAATTTCTACATCTTCAGCCTTCATTTCCGTTTTATCTTCCCCGTTCATGTAAACAAGATACGCGTGGCATCCCTTCCTGGTTATCATCCCTCTTGCCTTTAGTGCTGATATAATTGGGACTTTCTTCCCCATGCTGATTCCGTGGAAATGCGTAGTTTCTTGTCCAGGAAAATGAAATGAAATTTTCCTCTCTTTGCAAAGAATCGTGGAATGGTTTGTAGCTAACCAATCCATTCCTAAAATTATATCTATGTCACCCATGGGTATTATGTTCAAATTGTTCGCCAGAACCTTAAGTGATCCTAAGTTCAACTCTAGGTTCGAGCAAAAATGCGTAACAGTCAAAATCCCACCTATAGGTGAAGAGATTCTCATGTCCTGTTTGGTCTTCTCAGATCTAAGTTCAAACATATCAACACATGTTCTTGATATAAAGGAATGTGAAGCACCCGTATCGAACAACAATATAACAGGCGTGTTGAGAAGAATTCTCATACCGCCGAGTTTCCACAGTTACATTAGATTCTCGCCTCCTATGTAGAGCATACGCTCTAGCACTGGTCGGTGAGGTCGACGGGCGCTTGTCCTGTTGATTGTTGTTGTTGTTGCGGCTGCTGTTCTTGGCGTTCTTTTCACGACGTCGTCATTGTGGTTACCGCCTCATTCTTTGGGGTTCTTGTACTTGTTCTTTGAGGTTGGGCGGGCTGAATAGCCACGAGTGGTGGGCATTGCCGGGCTGATTCGGCCTTACCATTGTTTCGGGCGTGTCCTGTGGCAATTGTTAGCGTAATGTCCTTTCACACCGCACTTAAAAGCAGTTCCGCCCGCCATGCACATTCCTTGTGCATTTTCCGCACTGGACAAGGTAGAGCCCTAACACCGCTCTTGTGGACCTCTCATGGGAGGAAAAGGCGGCCTCTTCCATCCTCGTCTGAGGCGCCACATTCCCTTGCCATTGCCGTTTGTTCACATTATCAGCATTTCCCCGATTATTGCTACCAAAGTTTGGTTCCCACTTCCTTTTACCTCTATCTCCGTATTACAGGTGCGAGCGATGTTGACTTATCATCCGGCATCACGCCTCTATATCTAAGGCTCGCCCGAGAGCACCGGTATAGTCAGTCTCCATGGTGGCGAGACATCCCGATCTCGGCCTTAGACCCGACCTAAACTTTCTCGACATCTTCAGTGCGTGTTCACCGATCGGTGCATACCTCGACATGTCGCAAAGATGCGATCATAGTCGATTCTTGACATCTTCTCTTGCTTTAAAGCGAAGAATTCGTTCTCTTTCCTTTTCTATAATTTTTGAATGTATTTTCATACATCTCCCTCTTGAAGTCTTCCCAGTAAATTAGCCCATTTGCTCGGTGTAAAATCTTTCTCCGGCTTCCCACCGGAAGTCGGCAGTCCAGACAATTTGAAAGGTAATGCTGACGATCGCTCTGTGCGGTGCATCGTAGAAAGTCAAAATTGTTCCATTGCCCTTATCCATTGTTACGCCTCATCCGGTTTCCTTTCCCATTAAAAGCAGGAGGTTACGCCTTAGAAAGAGTTCCTCATCCTACGATCGGTGGGGTGGGGTGGTTGAGGTATAATTTACGGTTCTTGAACTGGGATTCTACCTCTTCCCTTCCTCTTCCTCTTCCTCTTCCTCTTCCTCTACCTCTAATCCTTGTTACGGATCTCTTCTAGGAGGCGTTACATTATATAAGACATTCAATTAAAACCCATTATTTTCACAATTTAAACATACATAATATCATCATACAATCTTATTGTAAAACAGTTTTAATAAAAACATTTCATCTTTGTCATACACCTTTTTGCCGCAAAAGCCCATTCAGGGTCATATATATACATCAGAAAACTTTTGCCATAAGAAAGGCCGTTCTGTACAAGCAGTTTATCAAAAGGAAGTTACATACATACAAACTTACATGTCATTACAAAACACTAAGTTTTCACTTCCACTATAAACATAAGCAACCACACTATATACATACTACATCATACACGTCCTCAAAATCTACGTCTCCGCTCTTCGTCTGAACTCTCTCACTCTTCCTCATCCTCATCAGGATCTTCTTCCTCATCAGAGTCGTCCTCTCGTGCACGAACCCTGGATGGTCCTGCTCCATCCTCTCCGATCGCATGGATGTCGCGCATCGGGCCGTAATCCTCGTGCTCGGGTTGTAACTAACACGCACGGTTGTAGGCATCCCGAGTGTCCGACACTCTCATCCTCATTGTCGGCGATAGGGTTCTCTTGGAGATGGTGGAGCGCCATCGGCGGTAGGGCTCTCTTTGGAGGTGGTGGGGCTGCCATCGGCGGTAGGGGCGGGAGTGGTGGGCGTGAGGATGTCCAAAGACAACGGTGGAAAAGCAGGCGCTCGAGTGCAATCGTTCATACGCCCTATCCACTTGGGCAAGTGCGCCTCGTCAAAAGATACCGAGGCACCACAGATTAACACGCCGCCGGAACCTCGTGTAAAGCCACTCCGCGTGTCGTCACGCCATGTATACTCCTCGGAGGAGGTAAGGTCCTCTCGGGCGGCTCGTGAATCAGAAGACATAACTAAGATGGGCGATGAATCGCGGTAGGTCATGATCAAGTCATAGTCTCCGCCCACTCGGTAGATGTAATCACCGGACACTTCCCGGCCATAATCTTCCCAGTCATACGGAAGTCGGGTCAAGAGGCGCTTGACGCCATCGAAATCCGTCACACCATATACTCGTGCATCCCTCCAATGTCTGAGGTATTGCATCAAGAACTCTCCCAAGTCATCGCCGTAACACATCCAATACTCCCGATAAGCACGAACTACTTCCTCGGGCGTAGCGTGTGGTCCTAGCCTCCTCCTAGCAGTATACCGCATCTCCTCCATCTGCCACAGACAAAACTAGCGTAAGTCAAACTAAATATTATCCGATAAACAGATAAGATACACTTAAACGCATCTGTTAAGCAGCTAGGATAAACCGGACAATCTATAAGGCAGATAACAATTCAAACACATCTGATAAACAGATAAATGTTATAAGGAAATGTTTTCATGTACATTATACATCGTAACTCTCTTATTCTACTAGGAAACTTATTATCTAGCAGCGTTCTAAAGTCTATGTTGTACTATAAGGTCTTTGTACTAAGTAAAACTCGAACTAAAATTCTATAGACTCTCGTGAATTCTGGAGATAGAAACAGGGGTTCAGTCCTTCATAACAAATGAATTTCAGTGTGTTACGAGTACGCAGGCGAAAACCGTGCGTAATTCGGAGTTCAGACGAAAGAGAACGAGCTAAAACAAAATCACTGCGCAATGCAGAAAAATTTCGCGCGCTCGCACCAAGATTGTTGGCGATGCCGACACCGAGGTCGTGCATGCCGTTGCCGATTCCGAGGTAGTACAAGCTACCACGGTCGATATATCGAAGTCGATGTTATGGACTTCCAAAGTCAAAGTCGACGATCGCACATGCCGAAGTGGAAGTCGAAGTCGCACATGCCGAGGTCGAAGTCGAGGTCGAACATGCCGAGGCCAAAGTCGAGGTCGCACATGCCGAGGTCGAGGTCGAGTCACACATGCCAAGGTCGAAGTCAAGTTCGCACATGCCGAGATTGAAGTCGAGTTCGCACATGCCGAGATTGAAGTCGAGTTCGCACATGCCGAGATTGAAGATGAGTCGCACACGCCGAAGTCGTAGACGACTCGCACATGCCGAAGTCGAAGATAAGTCGCACATGCCGAAGTCGTAATGATGGCATCGACGTCGTTCGTTTCAAACGTTGAGGTCCTAATCGTCTTCGCGATTCGTCTTTTGCCTTCAAGCTCGAGGCTATCGTTACTTCGTTGTTCACGCCCTTTTTGTTCTTGCACGGAAAGAAGTTCGTACTTCTATGTTCTTTTGCAATATGTGATCACGCTTCTTATGTAGTCTATGTTCTTCTTGTGATGACATATCATTCGTCATAATCAATCTTGAAAATTGAAACTAAAGTTTCAAAGAATGAGAATCTGATTCATTTATACATGCATATTTCTTTGAATTCCAAAGAATCTATTATTTCAACATTGGCCATTTACGTTCGTTTCAAACGTATTTATTCATTATACGAAATCTTGAAATTTGAACAACTTGGATTATGAAAACTTGAAAGTTTTATCCAATTTCATAATATAACTTATTAAAGCATGTATTAATTGAATTGCAAATTCAACATTTCATTTGTGGCACATAATGCTTATTATCGAACATAGGTATTCATTTCAAACATGATTACCCTGCATGAACTTCGTTTCATTTCCAACTTTAATCATATTTTTCAATGACTTTTACTTATTTTAATGAAAATAAGTTTTGACAATTTCTTTCTCGTAACTTATTTTTCAATCTAACATCATAACATTTCTTTCCTTTTTCCTTCAAAAATGATTCCAATCTGGTTCATCATTAAACTTTTCATTTCAAGAATTTGAGAAGGAAATCATTTACCTCGTCCCGGTTGAGCTGGATGTGATGGAGTGTTGAGTATAGTCAGCTGATTTCTAGAAGTCTAGTGACTCAATCTAGACTTAACTTGAAAGAAGGTTTTGGATCAAAGAATGACTCGCTCGATACCACTCTATGTGACCCATAATCCTAAAGACGGATTAAAGAGGACTAATACTAGGAGCGATGGTGGGGTTCATGAAAGCCTATTTCAAAGACATAAAACCTCACAATAAGACAATTCAACCATAATATACATTAATAACACAATGTACAAGGAAAGCTAGGCCATCGATCGAAAAGAATACCAACGATCCAAGGACTTAAACTATTAACATTCGGACATAAGCATAATATTCAAAAGCGCTATTGTTCAAACACAATGGAGCATGTGAATACACGTATGGCGGCGTGTACCCAAGGTTTCTAACTTAACATTCAAAAGCGTTCAGACTTCTCAACACCCTCCCATCATCATCATCACCAACCTCGCTGCATTTAAAACAAACATGCGGTGAGTACAAGAATGCACTCGGTGGACTCATGCCAAATCATTTTATCGTATTTAAATTACACTGCCACTCCATGGTAAGACATAAGGGTTTTACTTGAAATGCCTTATGCTTACTAAATCATTTTCATCGGTTCATAAACATCATCGCTTGGCAAGCATTTTACTTGCATGTATGATCCATGTCCTTATCCTTTATCATATCTTTATAATTTAGCGTCGTAGAAGGAGGCCTCCTCTACGTTCTTTGTGACCGACCGTGCATTGTCCTTACTGACTCCCACAAATACTATTTCCTTGTGTACACGTTAACCTGGCTGTATAAGCCTTCCCGGCATAGGATCCGAATTCGATTTCATTCATAAGTTGGGAATGACCCAACAACATTCATTTATTCATGGATAGGATACATACATAAAACATAAACATTTTTGGGCAGGTAATTAAATAAATCATTTCATCATTATTTCTGGAAATAAGCATCGTAAATAAATCATTTGGTAAGCATTTTATCATTTTGAGTATAGTAAAGCCCACCTGGACTCCTTGATCGTCAAATTTTCGATTCTTCTTCTGCGTCAAGTCGTCGTCGAACCTACACCTACGTAAAAACGATACGTTGGTCACGTTTTTGAGATTTTCAAAGTTTAGAATAAACTTTGATAACTTATTCTAATATAATTTGAATTCTTAACAATTCAATACCGTTCAATCGCGTATTTTGAACTAACATTTCTCGTACTTCGAGATATGTTCAACTATTTTATTTTAACCTTTTAGGTTAAACGTTTAGCGTATTTACACGTTTTTCGATGCAATGATTTCAATTATGAAATCTTTTCTCACTAATGAGATTTCCTTATATAAATAATACGTTTTACACGTATTAGCGTATTTTTCGAACGTATTTCATACGTTGATTTCAAAAGTCAACATTTTGACTTTTCTTTATTAAATTCATTAATAATTCATTTTTTAATATCTAAATTCAATATAAATCGATATTGATCGATTTCTTTTCATAAAGTCCTAATTCTCGATTTTCACGCAAATCGATAAACTTCATTAATATTTTTCTTAAATATTAATTAACTTATTCTTTAAACATTATTTTTCATTTCTAACGTTATTTAATATAACGTTTAAATCATAAACATAGTATTCTATGTTTATAAAATTTCATAAATTCTTAATATGTCTAAATTAATTTTTAGACATATAATGTATTATTTTCTTGATATTAAGGATTTAAAATCCTTAATATATTATTACTAGCTCACGGTTTTAAGCTCTTTTTTTCATCCTTCTTCCAAAATTCTTCTAAATTCATATAGTGTACTATTTTATCATAGTATCACTAATATGTATTAACATTAACTATATAAATTTTGGGCATCATCTATTTATTCCATATAGGCCACGGTTCTTAGCAAAATTGCCCAATTAATTTTCTAAAATTCTAATTAATTTATCTGATACTGACATTAATTTATAGCATTCTTATAACCTATAGTCCATCATATGAAATTTCTATACTAAGGTATTATTGTTCAAAGGTCACGGTTCCTTCCAATTTTTATACCAAACATTTTGTAAATTTCCAATTAAATTACACTATACTTATACTCTATAGTATATTAGCATTTCATTATAACATTAACTAAAACAACATAATCATGCTTAAAATCCACCATGAAGCTCACGGTTTCTATAGAATAAGATGTGCATTTTATCTTCAAAAATTCTAGTTAATTCATATAATGCATAATCAATACTCTAGATCATCATTATGCTATTACATTTCTCAAACAAAAATTGTTCACTAACTTAGCATTTTCTCATTATTTTCGGTAATATTGAATCAATTAGCATATGATTTTTAAAATTCTCATATAATCACTATGTACTCCTTTGCTAATATATATCATGATTCCAACATTAAAACAAGTCTTACAATTTTCGATCATCATAAGATAATTAATATAACATGCTTAGCTTTATTTAAATCATCAATATATGTCTATTTCATCATACTTAACATAATTTGTAAACAACTAACATGCTAACATAATTTCTCCTCAAAACACATGCTTGAAAAATAAAAATCGAACCATTGGATAATTAAAATTTTAATGTACAATCGAAGCTCGTTCGATTTCTAACCTCTTTAACGGTTTGGATTTAATGTGGGATGATTAAGTATCGAGCTTTGGCTAATTGAAAGAGGTGAAGAACTCTAGGTTTCTCCAAGAAAGCTCACGGTTCTTTCTTTGGAATATGAGAGAGGAATGTGTTTTGATGTATTAAGTATGATACACTTAAGTAATTGAAATAAAATACCTCAACTCTACCTCTCTCTCTCGGTCCTTCACTCACAAATCAAGACACAATTTGAGAGCCCTTTTCAATAAAGCTTGGTGAGTCATAGAGTATTACATCATCCATACTAACTATGTATAAAGTTTCATTGGATAAAACAATTTAATTCTTTGTCTTGGTGAAGAAATGCATCGCCTATATCACACACAACAAGCGTTACACAAGAATCAGTGGTGACTCACTATTTCATATGTCGTGGTATTAACTTTGCTCTTACATTTTGAAAGAAACAAAGAAATATCCTTGCCTTTTGGAGAGCAAAAGCCATCGGTCATCCTCGTTGTGTAAGGAGAAGGAAATTTTATTCTTGTTTAATACCATGTATTTAATTCTACACTCTATCCTAAATAAAATTTACATCATCAAAGTATTATTCTTAGTCAAAGAAATCGGCACTCACACAATTTTGATCCCACTTGTTCATTACTTGGTTATTGTGTACATTAGATACCACTTGCATGAATTAATTCATCTCATAACATTCAAAGAAAACTTACGTGAATTATGGTGTACAAACCATAAGTCACGCCTCTTCACTTCACAAGTGATTCTTATTTTATTTTCATACCATTTATAGATATATATCATAATATATGTTTTAGATGATAAATTATATCATAGGAAAAATTATTAGTATCATTTCATGCAAGAAAACCCTAATTTTCGAATTAGGGTTTTCGAAAATTAGTGCATTGTCCAATAATTAATCCTTAATATTCTAGCATTGTTTTAATGCTAAATAATACTCTAATTACATAAAATAATCATAGGAATTTAAATACTATAATTCCTTGATCATTAAACTCATTTCTCTATTCATCTCTAAACAAAAACGTCTCAAAACGTTAATTATCGACTCATCTCAAAATGGTCGTAATAAAGTCGTAGTTACTTTATTAATTTATTCCATTTAATATGGAATTTAATTCTAAGCTTCGTTGCTTAGAAAATTTCTCAAAATTTTAACTATCGATACTCAATCGACGTTAAAATTTTACTGCCGAAACACTTTATAAACTTCTATTCCTTAATTCACAATTCTTTGTGAATATAAAATAGGAATTTGTTCTGTCGTAATTATTCGAAATCATAATTCGATAATTTACTAATTCTATTATTCGCGTGAAATCTAATTTACTTAATTTAAAAATCGTAATTAGGCATTTAATTCTTCGGGATATTACAGGAAAATTCCTCGAATACCTATAAGATTTTGTTCAATGTAAGCGCTTGCTTTTGACATCGCACAAGTATGTGTAGAAGCGATAGAACCCGACTCGAGGTAGTTTAATCAAGAAATGAAAATCCCTTACCTATACGAGAATTTTGACCATCGCAAGTGTTACTTAAGCTCGTAATTGAACCTAGAATCGCTTAAAGTTCTATCCAATGATTTGGATCATTATATCTATGTGGGCGTAGATATAATTTTAGAAACAAGTTTGAAATGGTGTCATTCATGTGATTAGTGACACGGGCTAGCCTTTTCGTTAGGGTTTTACATGACGAATATCGGTACCCATTGTTCGTCATGCGAATATCTTTAAGGCAACATCTGATTGAAGATGTAAAGCGTAAAATGAGTATTAAGATAAGTGTCATGAGTCGTGTCACAAGTAGTCTACGGGTTATATCGTCTTAAGGTGTATAATTCATTAAGAGATCCTTCTTATTAAAATTCCTCCATTCTTAAATTAAGTTGGACTTATCTAGAACTATATGCTTCGGATGATGACAAAAAGGGTCTCACGGTAAAAAAAAAAAAAGAAGGAGTTAACCCCAAGGCCTACAAGGTTATAACTCACACGAGCATATCGGCTCTTTTAATATGAACTAGGAATGAATTTAGAACAGTTTTGGAGAAAATTTTTGCACCTCTGGATGGATTCTCGTAACTATAGACTGTTAAATGAGGATGGTACCCAACGACGTATCTGTCATTTGCCAACAGATTGGCAAATTTTTTGCAAAAGAAGTATCAAGAGAATATTTTCTCCATGATAAAAATTCCAAAGCCTCGACAGACTTACCAGGATTTGTCAACAGGTTCAAGTATACATATAATGCGTATGGAACGACACCTACGAGTGCTTATCCTGGTCCTCGGCAAGTTACACCGCACGGTATAAAGGAATGATTGTACCATGATATTCCAAACGCCGCCCCCGCGTCTGTGACATTAATGGTACCAGAAAGAGGCGAGAAGGGCAAATGATAAAATCTTATCGCCTCGCATGATTAGGAGAATTACCGCTACCAACCTGCACTTTATATGTCACGACCCCAATCCGGACCAACCCGAGGCTGGAGGCGACTAATACTAGGAGTAGTTTTTAGGGGATTACGGGTAAAATAAAAATGCATAAGAATAAACTAACATGCTTGGCGAGAATATAGGGTGATGTTATAATGTTTTTGAAAAGGTTTGGCCATCGGACCCCAAAACTTGGCACGATCCGATGGGCCATGATAGTTCATAACATAAAACATAAATAAAGGAGTTGAGTATAGCGGCGGAAAGTGTGTGAATACATATATGACGATATGTATTGAGGTATAACCAGTTCAAGTAAATCGGTGGGGACACTTTGGACTCTCAACACATCCCCATCATCACCATCGAGCTCAACACGCGTTTAAAACAAACATGCGGGGCTAAGTACAAGAAATTGCACTCGGTGGACTTGTGCGAAAATATTTTGATAAATTTGGATTCTGTTGCCAATATCGAGTAAGTCGCGAGGGTTTTAGTTAAAATGCCTTGTCTTACCAAATCATTCGGTTCGTAAACATAGCTGGCGGGCATTTTCTTGGTGTGTATGGTCCGTATCTCATAGTCACAATACATAATAATAAATAATTAAATAAGCGTCGAGAGGAGGCCTCCCGTCTGACGCCGTGACGGCCGTAATCCGTCTGACACGGTCACTCTCTGCAAGCATATGTTAACACGCGTAGTTCAACCTTCACGCCGATCTAGCGGGCATTTGTCATCGACACGGGACCCGACATTAAAAGGTTGGGTGCTACCACAACAATTAATATAATAGTTCAACCATCTCCACCCTACCGGGCATAACGAGATAGGATCCATACACAAAGCGAAATATTTTTGGCGGTGTAATGCGGTAAAACATTTGATAAGCGATCGTAGTATAAGTCTTTGTAAGTAAATTTATTTGATATGTGATGAGGTCATATTTTTGAAAACAAAAGCCCATTTTGAGATAAGAAGGAAAAGCCCACTGGACTATGGTTCGTAGTAAAGGTCTAGGTTCGATCGTTCGTCAAAATCCGTCGTTGCGTTTGCGTCCACGCTTTCTGGCGAGGCTTTAGTGCGTCGCTCAAGTCTATCGAGACTTTCGAAAACTTAAGATAACTTTGATATTTCATATCGATGTGAGACTGAATTCTTAGTGAATTGATCGTCTCTGTCGTATCGATTGACTTTTCTGGTTCGCCGAGATCGTTCGGCGTATAAATGCGTTTTCGATATATGGTTTCATTTATGAAATCCTTTCTTACTAATAATTATTATACTCAATTAGTATATCTTACAGCGTCTTGACGTATTTACAACCGTTTAATCGTGCGTTTGACTTTGAAAAGTCGGCGAAGTCGACAACAGTCGACAAAGTCGATGATTTTGACTTTTAAATAGTAATTTCTTACTATTTTGCTTTATAAATCGAATTTAATCGATTTGAAAGCGTAAAGTCCTATTCCTCGATTTATCTTGTAAATCGAGGACTTATAATTATTTTCGCATTTTAATAATTCTTTTATAATTAAAAAGCGTATTTTGGTTTTAAAGCGTTACAAAATGAGCGTTAAGTCTCAAACATAGCAATCTATGTTTATAAAATTTTGTAACATTTGAAAACTGTCCAGAATATTAATTTAGTAAATTTTCATAAATAAACTGTTTTAAAAGGATTTTAAAATCCTTATTAATTATCGATAATTTCGATAATTAGATTAAAAATACTAAATGATCTTTGAAAAATTTTCTAAATTAATATAGTGTATTATTATACACTATGGTCCAGAATATAATTTATGAAATTCATATAACACTATTTTCTATTTATTTATATATATACATATATAAATATTCATAGTAATTCAATAAATAGGAATAATCATCCAAAATTTCCAAAATTGGTATATACCTATTATAACATCCCAACATCAGTATATAATATTCTCATAACCCATAGTTCATCATAACTATTTATTTCAATATATAACAATATTTCACACGGTAATTATAGGGTAATTACCAAATAAATAATAAATAATTTCTAAAAATTCTAAATAATTTCCAATATCAATAAACATTATATTATAACTTTGTAACATCATAATATCAACCAAAACCATTTGAATCATCACCATATGGAGCTACAAGCTCTCGAACTTTTGAAAAAAATGGTATTTGATTTTCAAAATTCAACAATTATATACTATGTTTATACACTATAGTAAAGCATTAATACACCATTGCATGTTCAAAAATAAAATCATACATCAACCTATATTTTTATAAAGCTCTCGGCCTTAATAAAAAATTTAAGCATATGGTTTTCAAAATTCTAATTAAATCATATAACATATAATCAAGGTTCTAAAGCACTAATATGTCATTGCATGCTTGAAATAAAAATTATACATCAAGATATTCATATATATATGTCACGGTATTTTTAAAAATTAAGCTATGGTTTTCAAAATTCCTAAATCAATACTATAGTCTTAAATCATAACATAGATCATATATTCATCATAAAATGCTTAGAACATATCAATATGTATTAGGTCCTCACTTGACATTTTGTACCATTTTTGAAAATTATAACAATATACATACTATGGTTCGAAAATAATGCATAGGCTAGATACATTCATGCTTTTCATATATATAACAACCTATGTTCATTTACACATGTATACTCACATTTTTGAAAATAAAAATCATCAAGAACATAGATAACCATAGCTCATGCTTCAAGAACATTTAACACATGTATATACATACTAAAGATTTTCGAACACACATACATATATGTATAAGCGTTTTCGAATTTTTCAGTTTATAAGAGGATAAAATCGAAGCTAAATACTATGTATTACCTTGAGAAGGGTCTAGGGTGTCAAGAACACTAAATGGTATCAAGTTTGGAGGAGAAATGGAGATGAAAATGGAAGAAGAAAAATTTTAAAAATGAGAGGTGTTGCTCTCGGTTGTGTGCAGAAAATGGAGAGAAAAATGTGTATTTTGTGTGTTTGAAAATGTGAGAAGGATAGTGTATAAGGTGAAGAGCCTCTCTCCCCCTAATCTCTCTCTCACTTACACGGCTACACACACACATACATAGGGAAATTATGGCTGCACTTGGGAAGGGGAGATGATGATTAAAGAGTGCAAAAGGAGCTCTTCATGTATTGGGCAAAATTTAAAAGTGAAATCATTTGCATGGGGAAGCATAGCCGGCGCATGGGGGGGGTTCTAGGGGCTGTTTTAATTTTCTAATTACACATAATACATGTATTAATCATAGTATAGTTCATAGATATATAATACATGCCATAAAAATAATTAAAACATAATATATGCACAAATCGGTATTCAGAGTCAAATATTGAAAAATAGGATTAAAAATATAAATTACACCTATTATTGATACTCATGTAATTTTAGTCCCAAATATACACATATATATCATAATATATGATTTAGATATTAAATAATAGCATAGGATATAATTATTACACATTTAGAAAATAAAACCCTAATTTGAAAGCTTGAATTTAAATTTTATAAAAATTGAATCCTTCGATTTTTATGGCTGGAAATCTGATTTAATGCTTAATATTATTCATATATATCATATTATAAAGTTTAGATACCATAGGATAATTTAATGGTATCATTTCATGTGATAAAAACCTTTATTTAAAAGATTAGGGTTTTCGAAATTGTAAATAAGAAATATCGAGTTTTAATACTCAAATATCGATTTTAATAATCATTAATACAGTAATTATATAAAATAATAATAGGAAATTAATTATTATAATTTCCGAGCATTAAACTCATTTTCAAAAGCGTCTCAGGCGTTAACGTTAACGTCCCAAAGCGTTGAAATCGACTCATCTCAAAATGGTGTGATAAGTTCATACTTACTAAGTAAATATATTCCATTTAATAAAGGAATTAAGATGGAAATTAATTCCAAGCTTCAACTTCGAGAAATTTTCATGAAAAGGCGGCGTTCGATCTGCGTTTGGCGTTTAAAAATATTGACGAATCATTTCGTAATATTTCAATCCTTTAATTCACAATCCTTAGTGAATTATGAAAAGGAATTCGTTATAACGATATCTTATCGAAGTCACAAGATTCGATGTCGTAAAAGATAATATCTGCAAAACCACAATTACGGGTTGAGAATCACCGTGTCGTATATTCGTTTCTTTGGATTATTACATTCCACCCCTTACGAAAAATTTAGTCCGAAATTTGTATACCTTTAGAAAAATAAGTGGGTACTTTTCCTCATTGCTTCTTCAAGCTCCCGTGGCTTCTTCTTGTCGTGGTGTCTCCATGATACTTTTACTAGCAGAATCGACTTGCTCGTAGTTGTTGAACTTTGTGGTCCAAGTATGGCTGCGGGTTCTTCCTTATAGCTCATGTCTGGCTCGAGGATCACGTCGTCTTGATGAATCACGTGCCTTGGGTCGTGAACGTATTTTCGTAATTGTGAGACGTGGAAAACATTATGGACATTTCCTAGGTTTGGCGGAAGAGCCAACCTATAAACTCTTGGACCTATCCTTTCTAGGATCTCATAAGGTCCTATGTAACGGGGTCTAAGCTTTCCTTTCAGGCCAAACCTGACAATCCCTTTTGATGGAGAGACTTTAAGAAATACTTTGTCTCCATCCTCAAGCGTAGCTTTCGGATCTCGCGCATCGGGTAAGATTTTCTGTCATCTGAGCCTCTTTTATCCTCATCCTAATTTGTCGAACAATTTGATCATTTCACTCACCGCATCAGGCCTATGACTTTTCTCTCACCGACTTCATCCCGATAAAGTGGTGATCTACACTTCTTGCCATACAAGGCTTCGTATGGGGCCATGCCGATCGTCGCTTGATAACTGTTGTTGTAAGCAAATTCAATCAGAGGTAAAATATCTTCCCATTTCGTACCGCGGTCCAAAATTACAGTTCTAAGCATATCTTCTAGCGTTTGGATCGTTCTCTCTGATTGTCCGTCGGTTTGTGGGTGGAATGCTGTACTGAAGTTTAATCTTGTACCCAGTTCTCTCTGCAAACTAATCCAAAATCTGGATGTGAACTTGGAGTCTCGATCAGAGGTAATAGATTTTGGCACTCCATGTAGTCGTACAATTTCCTAACATACGGTGGGCGACTTATCGGATCCATAAGTGCTTTGAATAGGTAAAAGTGAGCACTTTTGGTAGCTATCACAATTACCCATATGGGTGTGTTCCTCTTCTTGATTTGGGTAAGCTTGTGAAATCCATCGTTATATCGTCCCACTTCCATTCGGGATTTCAGCGGTTGTAACTTCCCGTAGGGTCGTTGGTGTAAAGCCTTCACTTGTTGGCAAACAAGGCGGCGTTCTCTGAAGGAAGCTATGTCTCGTTTCATGCCTTCCACCAAAAATTTTCCTTGGTCTGGTACGTCTTAGTACTACCGGGTGGGCGGTGTAGGGCGTATCGTGAGCCTCGCTCATGATCTCGTTACGAAGCTCTGCGTCGTCGAGGCGCATATCCTACCTTCAAACAATAAGGCGTTATCCGGCGCCTCTTGGAATTCTTGAATCCTTGGACCTTAATCTTTCTCGGATCTTTTCCAACTTTTCCTCAATCCTTTGTCTCGACAATTCTCTTTCTTAGATCGAGGTCGGTGTGAGTGTAGCGTCTGACTCACAATTGTTTGGTGGTTCAACTAGTTCAATCTTCATCTGCCAAACTCTTGACGAGTTTTCCTCTTGTACAAAGAGACATCCTAACTTGGTATGGCTCTTACGACTCAGCGTCGGCTACCACATTCGCCTTGCGGGTGATAGTTAATACCACGGTCGTAATCCTTTACTAATTCTAGCCATCTTCTTTGTCTCATGTTCAGATCTCTTTGTTGAAGAAATACTTCAAACTTTTATGATCCGTGAAGATCTCATCTCACACCATAGAGATGGTGTCTCCAAATTTTAGGGCATGAACTACATTTGCTAATTCCAAATCGTGGGTTGGGTAGTTCAGCTCGTGGGGTCTGAGTTGTCGAGATCGTAGCTATCACTTTTCCTTCTTGCATCAAAACACAACCAGTCCGGTCTTAGATCGTCGGTATAGACCACATATCCTTTATGCATACGGGATGCTAATCTTTGGTGCCTTGGTCGATTTTCTTTGAGTATTTGAAAACTTGTCTCGCACTCATCGGTCAATTAAACTTGATTCCTTTAGGAGTAGGCGGGTTATTGGCCTTGCAATCTTGGAGAATCCTTGATGAATCTCCTATAGTAACCACTAATCTAGGAAGCTTCTAATTCGTCTTTGTGTTTTAGGTGATTTCCATTCTGCACGGCCTCTACTTTGGTGGATCTACTTTTATACCTTCCTTGAGACACAATGTGTCCAAGGAACATAACTTCCTTGACCAAAACTTCGCATTTGCTAAACTTAGCAAAGAGTCTTTCATTTCTCAAGGTTTGCAAAACCGTTCGCGAGATGTTCTTATGATCCTCTTCATTCTTTGAATAAATAAGGATATCATCTATGAAGACCAAAACAAACTTATCCAAAATGGATGAAATACTACATTCATGAGGTCCATGAATACGGTGGTGCATTGGTCGATCCGAATGGCATAACTATGAATTCATAGTGGCCATATCGGTTGAATGCGGTCTTGGTACATCTTGGGCCGTATCTTGGGTTGGTGGTATCGACTTAAGATCAATCTTGAGAATACACCGCTCGCCGCAATTGATCAAGCGGTCATCAATTGCGGGTAAAGGGTATTTGTTCTTTAGTGTCATCTTATTTAGTTCTCTATAGTCGATGCGTCCTCAAAGAACCATCCTTCTTCTTAACAAACAAAGCAGGTGCTCCCAAGGTGAAACACTCGGTCTAATGAATCCTAGATCCAAAAGCTCTTGGATTTGGATCTTGACTCTTCTAGCTCCTTTGGGGCCATCCTATAGGGTGCCCGACCTTTGGGGCTGATCACGGCTCCAAGTCGATGGTAAACTCTGGTTGTCATTAGGAGGTAGTCTGGCGATTTTCGGGAAACACGTCAGGAAATTCTCGGACAACTTCAATGTCTTCTACCCGTGCTTGGGTTTATCTTCATCATTTAAATAAACAAGGAATGCATGGCATCCTTACGGTTCATCATCCTCCAGCTTGTAGTCTTGACACTATTGGCACTCTTCTTCCCATCTTGATCCGTGGAAATCGTAGCTTCTTGTCCGGAAAGTGAAGCGAAATTTTCCTTTCCTTCTGAGAGAATCGTGGAATGATTCCTAGCTAACGATCCATTCCTAGGATTATGTCTACATCGTCCATGGGTATTATGTTTAGTTCGTTAGCGAGAACCTTAAGTGATCTAATGTCGACTCTAGGTTCGGCGAAAAATATGTGATCATAATTCCTCCTATAGGCGATGAGATTCTCATCTCTGGCTTGACCTTTCGGACCTAAGGTTCAGCATTTCTCGCATGATTTTGCAATGAAGGAATCTGAAGCACCCGTGTCGAACGATCTATAATAGGTAGGTTGAGAAGAACTCCCATACGCGAGTTTCCTTGGTTACATTAGATTCTCGCCTCTGTGCGGGCGTAGGCTCGGCTTTGAGCCATTTGGTGACAGCGCTGGTCCTTGATTGATTCGGCGGTTGTTGCACAGTCGGTTCTTGCCATTGTTGGCGTTAGTTGTTGTGGTTGTCGCCTCTCTTTGTTGTTGTGGCGGTGGTTGCTGCTGCTTTATTCTTGCGGATTTGTTGTTGTGGTGGTGCCCTTATTGCGACTTCTTGGAGTTGTTGTTGTTGAGGTGGGGTGTTTGCCCTTTGGAGTTCTTTGGGGTTGAAATTTGGGCTGCTGCGGTGGTTGGGGCTGATTTGTATAGCCCTCAATGGTGAGCATTGCCGGTTGGTTCGGCCTTCCATCGAGCGTGACATCGGGCAATTATTGGCGTAATGCCCGTTCACCCGCATTTGTAACGACTAACCACGTTTGCCGTGCACACACCCTGTGTGCTCTATGGCATCTAGGGCATTGAGGTGCCCTTGGTGGTCTGTGGTCCCTTGCCGGTGGAGCATGGCTGCTCTCTTCGACTTTGTCCCTTTGCTGTGGGTTTCCTTGCCGCAGGCGCTTGTGACTTGCTTCTCCATAGTTTCAGCGGTTGTTATTCAGCGGTTGGGCTCTGATTCCCTTTTCCTTATCCAATTTCCGTGTGCACGAGGCGACACCGTCTTATTCTCGCTCATAGGCGCTTCGATATCAAGCTCGTCTTTAGAGCTTGATTGTGAGATAGGTCTCCATGGTGGCAAGAGACATGCGTATCTCCATTCTTACGACGACGAACTTTTCCGACATCTTCAAGTCGGTGTCCACAGATCTGGCGCATATCTCGACATCTCGCGAGAAAGTGCGATCGTGATCGATTCTGGATAATCTTTCTTGTTTTAGCGGAAAAATTCACGCCTCTTTTCCCCTATAACTTTTGGGGATATATTTTTCGTCTGACTCTCTCTTGAAATCCTCCACGAGAACTCTTCTAGTTGTTCATTTGTAAAGGTCTTCTTCGGCCTCCCACGGAAGTCGGTGGTCGATGGTGGAAGGTAACACACGACATCCTTTCTGTGCCGTGCACCTTAGGAAAGTGAAAATCCGTTCAATGGCCCTAACCCGTTGTTCGAACTTCTTAGGGCTCCCTTTTAGTTAAAAGCAGGAGGGTTTGCCTCGAGAATAGTTCTTGATCCTGCGATCGGGTTGAGGTGGAGGCGTGGTTGGGGATTATCTTACGGTTCTTGTTGGGATTCTACCCTTCCTCTAGGTCTTATCGACCTCTGGGTTCTCTTTACGGGTTTCTTCTCGGAGGCGTTACGCTATATAAAACATACCATCGTTAATTATTAAGCAACACAACTTAACAAAATAAGGTTTTCATAGCTTCTTCTTAAGCGATATAAAGTAAAACAATTCATCCATAGCATAGACAATTGTCGACCAAATAGGCCCCACTTGGGTCAAAATATATGTGGATAGATAACCAAGGTTTGTCGAAAACAAGGTGTCTAACATAGAGAATCATAGAAAATTGAAATAACAAGGTTTCGGGCCCCATGGCCAAAGAAAATCAAGTCTTAGAACCATGGTATTGAAATAAAAAGGAAAAAGCTAGCACACATGCTAGTCATAGCAAGCAATTCTAATTAAAACATCGCCTAAGGTCTTCACGAGTTTCCTTCCTACTCGCGTCTTCCTCGGGGTCTTCCTCCTCTTGGTCGTCTTCCTCATCCGAATCGTCCTCACGGTCGTACTACGGATGGTCTGCTGTTATTTTCCATCATCGGTATGTCGCGCGAGGGTCCAAAGTTATCCGCGCCGTATAAGTCGTAGTTGTGGCGGATCGGATGTAGCATACTCGGGTCGGGTCATATCGGGGAAGGTATCTAATACTCTCATCCCGCTGTCCGTGGAAGGGCTCTTCGTCTTGGTGGTGGTGGATCGGATGCGGTGGTAGGCGGTAGTGGCGGACGTCTTGGGTGTCAGCGCGGTGGCAACACGGGCTCTCCCGAGGCTCTAGGGCGTCTTTGCCCTATCCACCTCGTACATCCTACCTCGTCCACTCGATGCAGGGGTATCCTTTGGATCAACTTTGTCTCGGAACCTCAAAGTACAGACCACTCTGGCGACTCATCACGCCAAGTGTACTCCCGTGGAGGAGATAGGGTCCCGTCGGTGCGGCTCCATAGATCTTGTACACGTAAGTCGGTGACTCACGAACTGGCGGATCCCAATCAAATCATAACCTCGGGGAATCGATAGATGTAGTCTCCGATACCTCTCGGGCATAACCATCCAGTACAAGGGAGTATAGCTAGGAGTCTCTTGATGCCATCGTGGTCGGTTGCGCCATGGGCTCGGCGCTCCTCCACAACCGAAGGTAGTGCATGAAACTCACCTAGGTCTTCCCGGGCACATCAACTTTCCCTATAGGTGCGCATCAACTCCTCGGGTGGGGCATGAGGTCCTACCCTCCTCCTAGCGATATAGCGCATCTCCTCCATCTGCTTGCGGTAAAGAAAAGAAAACTAACGTAAGCTGACTATCGTCGTCTTAAAACAGAAAGGATAGCATAACGAGAAGCAACTAGGCTAGCGCTAACAATTCTATAAGGTAGGTATCATCATAATGTACAATATATATCACAACTTACCTTCTTAGTCTTATCCAAACATATACATATAGCTAATGATATCTTAACATACACTACGAGACCCTTGTCTTATATCACACACTTAAGCTAGAGTTTAACAGACTCTATCGTATTCTGGAGACAGAATTAGGGATTCTGTTCTTCATAACAAATGAAGATCAGTGCGTTAGGAGTACGTAGGTGCAAACCATGCGTAAATCGGAGTCCTAACGAGGGAGATCTAGCTAAAACAAATCTACTGCGCAGTGCAGGAAATTTGCGCGATTGTGCAAAAATATCAATCAAGGTGTATGTCGGCGTGTCGTCTATCATCTTCGGGTTCTTAAGTCGAGGCTGCACATCCTGAAGCCGTAAGTGGCGTCCATGTCGTGATTCGTGTTGCTGGTCACTTGTGTCGAGTGATGATGGAGTGCCGGCGTCATTCGACTTAAAGGTTGGGGTCGTCCTCGTTAGTCCTTCTCGCTCGTCTTCCATCGTCCGTGCTCAAGGGTATCATTACTTTCATTCTTCCTATCGTTCTTTTGTTCGCATAAGGAAAAAAGTTCGTACTTCTCGTTCTTTCACGATATGTGGGCATGCTCCTTAGAGTCTAAGTTCTTCTCATGATAACATATCATTCGTCATAAAATAAGAATTGAAAGTCGGAGAGTAAAGTTTTATTTGCAATTTGGAAGTATGATTTCAAAAGGCGGTCATGATCAACTCATATACATATTAAAATGAATTCGTTTGTTTCATGTTGATCATTCGACTTGATACTACCATACACTTCCATCTCGATACTTGAGCAATTGTATTGGCTAAATTCAAAATTTTGGAAAAATTTCTTTCTCGACTTCAAAATTTTCAAAATAATAAAATTTCTCAAAGTTCCTCTAACTTGCTCATCATGCGAAGTTTTCCATTTCATGAGTTTGAGAAAGAAATGCGATTACCTTTTTCGGTTGAGCTCGATGTGATGGAGTGTTGAGAGGTCGATGGGTTTCTAGAAGTCCGGTGACTCGATCTAGACTTAGAATAAAGGTCTTGGGTTTTCAAAAGCAAAAGGCTCGATACCACTTACATCACGACCCCAATCCGGACCAACCCGAGGCGGAGGCGACTAATACTAGGAGTAGTATTTTAGGGGATTACGGGTAAAATAAAAATGCGTAAGAATAAACTAACATGCTTGAGCGAATATAGGGTGATGTTATAATGTTTTTGAAAAGGTTTGAGCCATGGACCCCAAAACTTGGCACGATCCGATGGGCCTTGATAGTTCATAACATAAAACATAAATAAAGGAGTTGAGTATAGCGGCGGAAAGTGTGTGAATACATATATGACGATATGTATTGAGTATAACCAGTTCAAGTAAATCGGCGGGGACTTTGGACTCCTCAACACATCCCCATCATCACCATCGAGCTCAACACTGCACATTTAAAACAAACATGCGGGGCTAAGTACAAGAAATTGCACTCGGTGGACTTGTGCGAAAATATTTTGATAAATTTGGATTCTGTTGCCGATATCGAGTAAGTCGCGAGGGTTTTAGTTAAAATGCCTTGTCTTACCAAATCATTCGGTTAAGTAAACATAGCTTTGGCGGGCATTTTCTTGGTGTGTATGGTCCGTATCTCATAGTCACAATACATAATAATAAATAATTAAATAAGCGTCGAGAGGAGGCCTCCCGTCTGACGCCGTGACCGGCCGTAATCCGTCGACCTGCGGTCCTCTCTGCAAGCATATGTTAACACGGCGTAGTTCAACCTTCACGCCAATCTAGCGGGCATTTGTCATCCGGCACGGGACCCGACATTAAAAGGTTGGGTGCTACCACAACAATTAATATAATAGTTCGACCATCTCCACACCCTACCGGGCATATGAGATAGGATCCGTACACAAAGCGAAATATTTTGGCGGTAATGCGGTAAAACATTTGATAAGCGATCGTAGTATAAGTCTTTGTAAGTAAATTTATTTGATATGATGATAAGGTCATATTTTTGAAAACAAAAGCCCATTTTGAGATAAGAAGGAAAAGCCCACGGACTATGGTTCGTAGTAAAGGTCTAGGTTCGATCGTTCGTCAAAATCCGTCGTTGCGTTTGCGTCCACGCTTCTGGCGAGGCTTTAGTCGTCGCTCAAGTCTATCGAGACTTTCGAAAACTTAAGATAACTTTGATATTTCATATCGATGTGAGGCTGAATTCCTTAGTGAATTGATCGTCTCTCATCGTATCGATTGACTTTTCTCGTTCGCCGAGATCGTTCGGCGTATAAATGCGTTTTCGATATATGGTTTCATTTATGAAATCCTTTCTTACTAATAATTATTATACTCAATTAGTATATCTTACAGCGTCTTGACGTATTTACAACCGTTTAATCGTGCGTTTGACTTTGAAAAGTCGGCGAAGTCGACATTGGTCGACAAAGTCGATGATTTTGACTTTTAAATAGTAATTTCTTACTATTTTGCTTTATAAATCGAATTTAATCGATTTGAAAGCGTAAAGTCCTATTCCTCGATTTATCTTGTAAATCGAGGACTTATAATTATTTTCGCATTTTAATAATTCTTTTATAATTAAAAAGCGTATTTTGGTTTTAAAGCGTTACAAAATGAGCGTTAGTCTCAAACATAGCAATCTATGTTTATAAAATTTTGTAACATTTGAAAACTGTCCAGAATATTAATTTAGTAAATTTTCATAAATAAACTGTTTTAAAAGGATTTTAAAATCCTTATTAATTATCGGTAATTTCGATAATTAGATTAAAAATACTAAATGATCTTTGAAAAATTTTCTAAATTAATATAGTGTATTATTATACACTATGGTCCAGAATATAATTTATGAAATTCATATAACACTATTTTCTATTTATTTATATATATACATATATAAATATTCATGGTAATTCAATAAATAGGAATAATCATCCAAAATTTCCAAAATTGGTATATACCTATTATAACATCCCAACATCAGTATATAATATTCTCATAACCCATAGTTCATCATAACTATTTATTTCAATATATAACAATATTTCACACGGTAATTATAGGGTAATTACCAAATAAATAATAAATAATTTCTAAAAATTCTAAATAATTTCCAATATCAATAAACATTATATTATAACTTTGTAACATCATAATATCAACCAAAACCATTTGAATCATCACCATATGGAGCTACAAGCTCTCGGCTTTTTGAAAAAAATGGTATTTGATTTTCAAAATTTTCAACAATTATATACTATGTTTATACACTATAGTAAAGCATTAATACACCATTGCATGTTCAAAATAAAATCATACATCAACCTATATTTTATAAAGCTCTCGGCCTTAATAAAAAATTTAAGCATATGGTTTTCAAAATTCTAATTAAATCATATAACATATAATCAAGGTTCTAAAGCACTAATATGTCATTGCATGCTTGAAATAAAATTATACATCAAGATATTCATATATATATGTCACGGTATTTTTAAAAATTAAGCTATGGTTTTCAAAATTCCTAAATCAATACTATAGTCTTAAATCATAACATAGATCATATATTCATCATAAAAATGCTTAGAACATATCAATATGTATTAGGTCCTCGCTGACATTTTGTACCATTTTGAAAATTATAACAATATACATACTATGGTTTGAAAATAATGCATAGGCTAGATACATTCATGCTTTTCATATATATAACAACCTATGTTCATTTACATGTATACTCGCATTTTGAAAATAAAATCATCAAGAACATAGATAACCATAGCTCATGCTTCAAGAACATTTAACACATGTATATACATACTAAAGATTTTCGAACACACATACATATATGTATAAGCGGTTTCGAAATTTTCGGTTTAAAGAGGATAAAATCGAAGCTAAATACTATGTATTACCTTGAGAAGGGTCTAGGGTGTCGAGAACACTAAATGGTATCAAGTTTGGAGGAGAAATGGAGATGAAAATGGAAGAAGAAAAATTTTAAAAATGAGAGGTGTTGCTCTCGGTTGTGTGCAGAAAATGGAGAAAAATGTGTATTTTGTGTGTTTGAAAATGTGAGAAGGATAGTGTATAAGGTGAAGAGCCTCTACTAATCTCTCTCTCACTTACGGCTACACACACACATACATAGAAATTATGGCTGCACTTGGGAAGGGAGATGATGATTAAAGAGTGCAAAGGAGCTCTTCATGTATTGGGCAAAATTTAAAAGTGAAATCATTTGCATGGGAAGCATAGCCCGCGCATGGGGGGTTCTAGGGGCTGTTTAATTTTCTAATTACACATAATACATGTATTAATCATAGTATAGTTCATAGATATATAATACATGCCATAAAAATAATTAAAACATAATATATGCACAAATCGGTATTCAGAGTCAAATATTGAAAAATAGGATTAAAATATAAATTACACCTATTATTGATACTCATGTAATTTTAGTCCCAAATATACACATATATATCATAATATATGATTTAGATATTAAATAATAGCATAGGATATAATTATTACACATTTAGAGAAATAAAAACCCTAATTTGAAAGCTTGAATTTAAATTTTATAAAAATTGAATCCTTGATTTTTATGGCTGGAAATCTGATTTAATGCTTAATATTATTCATATATATCATATTATAAAGTTTAGATACCATAGGATAATTTAATGGTATCATTTCATGTGATAAAACCTTTATTTAAAAGATTAGGGTTTCGAAATTGTAAATAAGAAATATCGAGTTTTAATACTCAAATATCGATTTTAATAATCATTAATACAGTAATTATATAAAATAATAATAGGAAATTAATTATTATAATTTCCGAGCATTAAACTCATTTTAAGCGTCTCAGGCGTTAACGTTAACGTCCCAAAGCGTTCGAAATCGACTCATCTCAAAATGGTCATGATAAGTTCATACTTACTAAGTAAATATATTCCATTTAATAAAGGAATTAAGATGGAAATTAATTCCAAGCTTCTTTTGCTCGAGAAATTTTCATGAAAAGGCGGCGTTCGATCTGCGTTTGGCGTTTAAAAATATTGACGAATCATTTCGTAATATTTCAATCCTTTAATTCACAATCCTTAGTGAATTATGAAAAGGAATTCGTTATAACGATATCTTATCGAAGTCACAAGATTCGATGTCGTAAAAAGATAATATCTGGCAAAACCACAATTACGGGTTGAATACCGTAATCGTATATTCGTTTCTTTGGAATATTACATATTAGCACTAATGCTAGAATGGGCCGATTCTTGAAGAAGACTACATGAAAAATCATAAATCAAAGTTGAAATCATTCTTGAGAATTAGAAGATGATCGTATTCCACCACCGAATTAGACCGAAAGTGCGAGATGTCGATGCAGTGGGAGGGATCGGCACTGGATACTTCAGAAATTGAAGTGGGTCGAGTTCACAAAATGGTGTTGGAGATACCGACAGCGTACAAGTGGTACCTACCAAGCAAGTTGTGCAAGATGAGAACCACAAGTTCTTGCACCCGTTGTCATTGTGTACTATATAGCACCTCGTCGTAGTGGGAGGGTTGTTCGTCGACCCAGGCGATTTATGTTCGTGGGTGAATCTTGGTTTAGTCGAGGAAAGCGAGCGAGCGATAATCGACCCATGGGCGTCTGGCGAGGCGATACAAGGCAATGATGCGAGACCATGGAACTACGTTTGGGCGAGGTGGTAAAGTGCTTATGGATTTACCCGAGTTGCTAGCGAGAGTTGTGTGTATCGTTTAGATGTCAGCGATGATGTGGTATTTCTTGCACTACGTAGATGACATTCTTCTATTTGGCAACAATGTGAAGCTGTTATCGGGCGTAAAGAGTTGGTTATCCGTCGGTTTCAAATTATAGAGTTAGGAGATGCGCGTACATTCTTGGGATCCAGGTTTACCGAGATCGCAAGAGGAAAATATTGAGCTTATCTCGGGCGTCTTTATTGATACTATGATTACTCGTTTTGAGTATGCGGATCGCCTGAATGGATTGCTACCTTTTCGGACATGGCGTTCCTTTATCTAAGGGCGATCACGATAGATAGCAAAGGGATAGAGAAATGAGACAAGTTAAGCTGACTTTCCGTAGGGAAGTCTCGTGTGCGCAATCTTGTCACGACCCGATGCTCTACGCTATCACGGTAGGAATAGTAGCTAGATATTAGTCTAACACGGAAAAGCTCATTGGATTGTGGTAAAGCATATACTCGAGTACACGAAAAGGACTCGAGATTATAGGCTGGTTACCGTGCGAGATAGTCTAATGCCTTTGGGTTATCTGGTCAGATTTCAAGTGACGCCGTGATGAGAAAAAGTCTACCTCGGGCTATGTGTTTACCTTGGGAGGTGGAGCCGTATCTGGCGGTACAAAGCGACAATGCATTACGGACTCTACCATGGGCCGAAAATATAGCAGACTTGGGAGGTACTAAGGAGGCCTGTATGGTTGAGAACTATCGTGGATCTAGATGTGGTACAGGTTTGCCCAGTATCATGGTTTCTTGTGATAACTTTCGGGTGCAATAGCAAACTTCGAAGAACCACGGATCCACAAGAAACCAAACACATAGAGAAAGTACCATGTCATACGAAATCGTTAGAGCGAGGGACGTCTGATTGCCAAAGATTGATCTGACGGATAACTAGCGGATCCATTCATGGCTTGCCGCAATAAGTCCGCGTCGAGCGTTAAGGACTTGAATTGCGCTAGATGGCACCCACTTAGAAAACTTTTTATAAGTTGGAGAAGCAAAGTGATGGTTTTGTTTGTAATAGCTAGTAGAGACACATTGTATACTAAAAGTTTGCTTTAGTATAAGTGGAGATTGTTGTATTTATATCTTTGAAAAGCAATATTGGTTGAGCTTGTATACAATGTTCCGGTTACCACTATTACAATCTCCCTATCCGAATTGAATACTTGATTGCATATATCTGTGTCCCCTTATCTCGTATATAAGTTAGATCATACGATTGTGTGAAGATCATAGAAATACATATGATTGGTCGAACTTAATGAGATATAAAAGTTTCCTGTTGAGACAACTTGAGGAATGATTCGGTATGAAAGTGCGGTATAGATAAGAAGTGACTTGACTTGGTTACTTGTCTATCTTTGATACGTCGGCGTATTGAAGGATCACGATGAGATGTGTTCTCTATCGACCGTCGTGAAGAACCAAGATCTCGGTTACTACGATGATCTAAACCTCGATGAGTATTAGATGAGTATGAGTTCTTGACCATCACTTTGACTTGTTATGGGTGAGGTTATATGTTCTAAACCCGATATTCTCCGCATCTTGGGTTGTGGCGGTGCTTATATCGTGCTAGTTACATGTCGAGTCACCGTATCCGTTTAGGATGATGGCGTCCAAGGAGCTCGAAAAAGTTTATTGTACTAAACCCTACAGGTTGAGTTAGCTCAAATACAATAATAAGATTGAGTGGTACTACTTAAGAAATTAAAGATATTAATTATTTTAAACATTCGAATGCTATAAATAATTAATGGACGTTGATATCTTAATCTACGGGATTCGTAATGTCTAAGTCAGGCCAGAGCTCAACTTGGGTAATAAAGGGTAAATCGACATTTATTCTCTAGTGGCATGAATAAATGTTTATAAATTAATTTATGTTACGGGTGAACATAAGATAATTAATTTATTTGAGGCCGTCTTTATCTCACATTTGATCCTGATGGCCCGTCAGACGTGCAGCTAAAGCAAAATCGGGCGCCTATGCTACAAGTTGATTTGATTCTCTTTATCCTATAAGGATATTATTATATTTATGTGATATGCATAGATCCTTTCCATATAAGATTATGGTAATAATCCTTTCCATAAAGGTTTATGGTAATTTTCATATGGGATTATGGTAATTTCCATAAAGGATTATGGTAATTTCCATATGAGATTATGGTAATTTCCATATGGGATTATGGTAATTTCCATATAGGATTATGGTAATGCATTATAATGAGGTAAGAGATTAAATCTAGGTCGATGATTATAATCATCATCATTATTTTCGAGAATTTGAGGGTTCATCCTTTGAGAGATTTTCGAAAATTCTTGAGAGCTTGAATTGATTTTCCAAAGCATTCTCCATAGATCGCCCTCACTCGGCGCTGGAGATCAGCAACCAGGATACAGATCGTAAGGTCAAAGCACGAGTCTCGATCAAAAGGTAAACACGAGAAAACCCCAACGTGTTGCAATTAATTATATAGGTGCATACTGGGTATATAATCAATGTGGGCTGGTGAATTAAACATCCAAGATAGATCCTCGGGAGAGGGCTAAACATAGTTTTCCCCACATCGAGCCTTGTGCTTCAGCACTTAGCCTTCCAATGCCCGCCTAACCGCACTTCAAGCACTTGCCCTTCTCCTGGCTTTTTCAAACCGGTGTGAGCCCTTTGTATTACTCCCACTTTTAAATTTCAGCATCTCGATTCCACTTTTCCTTTTCATCTTTCGACCAGCAAAGGGTTTTTTGACAGATTAAAGATCAGGCAGGCACCTTCGCCCATTTTTATGCTTCTTCCTACAAGATCCTCTTGCAATGAATCTAGAGTATAACTCTTATCATAAAGGACTGTTTTATAACGGCGCCATCAAAAGACTGGGCAAAGTGTCGAGATCATATCGATTCTCGACTATGTCATCAATATATCCTCCAACCAACTCGAGCTCTCCAAGAGATTGATCATTTGCTCTACATGGTCATACAATCAATCGCTTTCGCCATTGAACTTGACATTATTGATTTTGTCAAATTATGACAAGCGATTCTCGTCCGATTCCTCATACGATTTCATAAGACTTAGCCATATCATGGCTGCATCTTCCATCTCTTGATCTGGAGTTGCGGGGACTGCACATGGTGACCAAAAGAAGGCACTTTGCCATTCTATTTGATTTGTCCCATTTCTCGTGCTCATCGGCGCTTCCTCATCAAGAAATGAATCGTCTAGAGGCTTGGGACGGGGTGTAGTGAGTACAAATAGATTTTCTTCATGCAGTAAGTACATTCTCAATGTTTCATTTCCACTCGATAAAATTCGGACCGGATAAGGGTTTTGTGCGAGCATATTGATAATCGGTGTAGAGACATATCACGAAAAGATAATGTAAACACATAAGCATCTGATCGCACATAATTCGTAATAATAATATTGTAACCTTTTGATAAAATAATATTAATTAAAACCTCCAATCGCCCGAGGAATTCCACATGCAAACCCGCGCTGTGGATCGTTACACATGAACCCCCACGGCACTAAAATATACCTTTTAGTCGTTTAATTTCAATCCATGTCAACTTATCCTTATGACAAATGAAATTAATGATTGGACCTTACTAGACCACATCACTATCAAGAAGCGGACTTATGTGGAAGTTGTACTGAGGTGATGTTCAAGCAATGACCACACTTTTAACAAATAGAAATGTATTCTTAGAATTGGCATACTCACTAGACCATACCGCTCCAATCCAAATTCTTTTGTTATCTCATTTTATATCCATCTCTAGAGAACTTATGAAAATCGCACATACAAGCCACGCGTGTGGGCGTTTACACGAAACTCCCACTTCTCAATAGATTTAAAATGTTTTATTTAGAAATCTCATCTAACAAACTAT
>JAODLM010000116.1:0-102476 GCA_036937905.1 Salvia rosmarinus
TGATTCACCTTTTCATCTTTTCAATTTAGCACTTTATTCATTATTCCTGGTTTTTCATTCGATCGATTTAGTGTTTTGTTTGAGATTGCCGTTGGATTCAATTTATATTGTGAGATTGTTATTGAATTCAATAATTGATTCAGTTTGTTGTTTCTTGATTGATTCTAGTTCTTTGACTTTTGATAATCGAATCCTATGCAAGTGATATTGAAGTTTAATTTCATGTTGAATCTTTCTTTTCGAATTTCATCGCTCGTGTTGGTGATCTAGTTTAATTGCTTATTGATTAGCTTCCCTGCCGTGCTTTCGTAGTTTATCAACTAGGAATTGACTCTAATTAGATTAATTGTTTTAATTTATATTTCATGTTAGCATTTCATTCCTGTTTCATCAAAACCCATGTATGGCATTAGAGTGTTAGATTTACCGTTTTCAGTGTTTAACACAAACAATAGCCCCGCTAAGTTTTCCTTGAGAACGACTGGTTAACTTTCCTACTATAACCTCGTTCGATTATGAGTCATTAAGAATTACGCTGATTGAGCGGATGGGCCTTGAAATTAGCTGCGGGCGCTCGGATGGGCCCCGGATCGACGACGGCGCGCGTGAGTTCGGATGGGCGTGCGCTGCGAGTAAGCGGCGTGGGTGGAAGGCGCTGCGGAGCGGGCGGCTGGCTGATCGCGTGGCGAGTGAGCACGGGCGGTGGCGGCGGCACCACGGTAGCGAGCGCGACGCAGCGGCGGCCGGCGAGAGAATCGAGCCGCGAGTGGCCGACGCAACGCGGCGTGGGTCAGCGGGCGATGGGCGTCGTGGGCATACGGCGTTCGGCTGCGGAGCGAGCGCACTCGTCACGCACGCTGCGACTTTCTTGTTTCCTTTCTCTCACGTCCGAACTCAATACGATCCGCTTGTGTCCACGATTTCTAACGGATGCTCTTCAATTAATGATAATTCTTGGCGATCCAATGTAATATTCCAAAGAAACGAATCATACGACTACGGTATTCTAAACCCGTAATGGGTTTGCCGTGATATTATCTTTTTACGACATCGAATCTTGTGATTTCGATACGATATCGTTATAACGAATTCTTTTATAATTCACTAAGGATTGTGAATTTAAGGATGAAATATTACGAAATGATTCATCATATATATTTTAACGCCAAACGCAGCGTTCGCCGCTTTTCATGAAATTTTCCGGCAAGGAAGCTTGGAATTAATTTCCATCTTAATTCCTTTATTAAAGGAATATATTTATTTAGTAAGTATGAACTTACGCACCATTTTGAGATGAGTCGATTTTGAACGCTTTGAGCGTTAACGCTAACGCCTGAGAGCGTTTGAAAAATGAGTTTAATGCTCGGAAATTATAATTTCCTATTATTATTTTATATAATTACAGCATTAATGATTATTAAAATCAATAATTGAGTTATAAAACTCGATAATTCCAACTATGGAATTGAAAACCTAGTTTTCTAAACTATGGTTTTGCATGAAATGATACCATTAAATTATCCTATGGTATCTAAACTTTATAATATGATATATATGGATATTATTAAGTTTAAAATCAGATTTTTATCCATAAAATCGAAGGTTTCGTTTTATAATTTGAAACCCAATTTTAAATTAGGTTTTATATGCTGAAATGTGTAATAATTTTATCCTATGCTATTATTTAATATCTAAATCATATATTATGATATGTTTGATCGAAATGTGCATGAGTATCAATAATAGGTGTGATTTACATTTTATTTTCTATTTTCCCATTTTATATTATTATTTTAAATATCGATATGTGATGATTTAATTATTTTATGGCTGTATTATATATCTATGACTTATACTATGATTAATACATTGTATTATGGTACAAAAAATTAAAACCACCCTTGAACCCCTAAACGCTGCCCCTACTATCCAACAAATGCTGCCTTAACCCCACCCATGAAGCCCTTTTAGCCTAGCAAATGATAACTAAATCCTCATTATTTGGCTGCATTTTAGCCCACTTGTGAGGCAAAATCGAGGAGAGAGAGGAATAATTGACAAAACTCTTCCTTCAACACCCATCATTAACCCCTTCCATTTTGTTTGAACTCTTTTTCACTCTCCATTTCTCCATTTCTCTGAAAATCGAGAGCCTCCCATTTTTGAAAGCTTCATCTCTTCTTCTCCTCATTTCTTCTCCACAAAGCTTGATACCTCCATTGCTCTAGTAATCTATACCATTTCAAAGGTAAATGAGTCCCCACTTCGATTCTTATCCCTTGCTCAAAGAATTCAATGTTTAGTATAGATGTATAGGTTTCGAAAGTTTTATGATGTTTATATATGTGTTTAAATATTCTTGAGCATGAGCTACGGTTATGTCTATGTTCTTATTGATTTTATTTTCAAAATATAAGCATGAACATGGGATGTTGTATATGAAATGTTTGTAAGGATTTAACTTGTATATTATAATTTTCAAACCATAGATATGTTATATATGTTTTAAAATTTTATAAAATATTCCTATGAGGACCGAATGCTTCTTGATATGTTCTAAGCATGTATTATTGATCTATGTTATGATTTAAGACTATAACATTGATTTAACAATTTTTGAAACCAGCAAAATCTTGATAATACGTGAGCCATTCATGTATGTACCTTAGTGTATAATTTTATTTCAAATGTAATGACATATTAATGCTTTAGAACCTTGATTGTATGATCTATGATTTAATTAGAATTTTGAAAATCAATTGCTATTTTTTATAAAAGAGCATTATAGTAGTATAGGTTGGTGTATGATTTTATTTTAACATGCAATGGTGTTTTAATACTTTAGTATATTATTTATGCATTGTGTAATTAATTAGAATTTTGGAAATCAAATACTATTTTAAATCAAATAAGCCGTGAGCTTGTTGCTCTTGAAGGTGATGATTTAATTAGTTTTGATAAATATTATGATGTTATATTACTATACTATAGTGTATAAACATAGTATATAATTATTGAATTTTTGAAAATCAAATAACATTTTGAATCAAAAGCCGAGAGCTATTGAGCTCCATATGGTGATGATTCAAATGTTTTTGGTTGATGTTATGATGTTACAATGTTATAATATAATGTTTAATGATGTTGGAATTTATTTAGAATTTTTAGAAATTAATTGTTAATTATTCGCAATTATCAATATTACCGTGAATAATTGCTATATATTCTTAAATGAATGGTTATGGTGAACTATAGGTTATATTGGTGATGTATATTGATGTTGGGATATTATACTAAGTATATATCAATTTTGGGAATTTTGATAATTATTCCTATTTATCGAATTACCGTAAACATATATGTATATATATAAATAAATAGCAAATAATATCATATGAATTTTATAAATTCATATTCTGGACCATAGTGTATAATAATGCACTAATTTAGAAAAATTTTCAAATGTCATTTGACATTTTTAAATTAATTATCGAAGTTTTCGATAATTAATAAGGATTTTAAATCCTTTTAAAACAGTTTATTAATGAAATATTTGCTAAATTAATATTCTGGCAGTTTTAAATTTTACAAAATTTTATAAACATAGATTGCTATGTTTGAGACAAACGCTCATTTTATAACGCTTTAAAACCAAAATACGCTTTTTATTTATAAAAGGTTTATTTAATGCTGAAAATATTTAAAATCCTCGATTTACTAGATAAATCGAAGAATAGGACTTTATGTTTTCAAATCGATCAAACTCGATTTATAAAACAAAATAGTAAGATTACTATTTTAAAAGTCAAAATCGTTGACTTTGTCGACCGTGTCGACCGTTGACTTTTCAAGTCAAACGTCGATTATACGCTTATAAATCGTTGTATCGTAAGATATACTAATTGAGTATGATACCTCATTAGTAAGAAAAGATTTCACAAATGAAATCCATATATCGACGTTTATACGTTGAGCGTATCTCGAGCGAACAAGTCAATCGATGCGTGTTAGAGACGTATCAATTCACTAAGAATTTAGTCACATCGATAAGAAATATCGAGTTTATCATAGCTTTTAAAAGTCTCGAGAGACTTGAGCGACGCTAAAGCCTCGCTCGTAAGGTGTGGACCAGAAGCGCTGACGGGATTTATTGACGAACGAACGACTTTTTACAACGAACCAGTCCGGTGGGCTTTACTCTCAAATGTGGGCTTTATTTTAAAAGTGGGCCTTTTCTCCCCCTAAATGTGACTTTAATGTTATTCCAAATGAGTTTATTCTGATCTTATTCTACAATGTTATCAAATGTTTACTGCATTACACCGAAAATATTTCGCTTTGTGTATGGATCCTATCTCATTATGCCGGGTAGTATGGAGATGTTGAACTATTATATCAATTGTTGTGGTAGCACCCAACCTTTTAATGTCGGGTCCCTGTCGATGATAAATGCCGCTAGGATTGGCTAAGGTGGAACTATATCGTTGTGTTAACATATGCTTCGCGAGAGTGATCTGTGTCACGGGATTACGGTCCGCGGCGTCGTAGATGGGAGGCCTCCTCTCGGCTTATTTATTTATTATTATGTTTTGTGACTATGAGATACGGACCATACACCAAGAAAATGCCGGAGGCTATGTTCTGAACGAAAATGATTTGGTAAGCACAAGGCATTTTAACTAAAACCACTGGACTTACTCGATATTGGCGCGTAATCCAAATATTATCAAATGTTTTCGCATGAGTCCACCGAGTGCAATTTCTTGCCTTAGCCTGCATGTTTGTTTTAAATGTGCAGTTGACCTCGATGATGATGGGATGTGTTGAGGAGTCCGGTTCCTTGACCGATTTACTTAATTTGTGGTTATACCTTAATGCATATCGTCTATATGTATTCACACTTCGCTGCTATACTCGAACTCCTTTATTTATGCTTTATGTTTACAAACTATCGAGGCCCATCGGATCGGCCAAGTTTTGGGGTCCGATGGCCAAACCTTTTCAAAAACATTATGACATCACCTCATATCTCCCGACATGTTAGTTATTTTATGCATCTTTATTTTACCCATGTAACCCTAAAATACTACTCCTAAGATTAGTCGCCTCCATCGGGTTGGTCCGGTGGGTCGTGACTCCATTTCATCCTATTGATACCGCTTACCTACAAAACATCGAGATAAACCAAATAAGTCCGAACGAAGAATTCTAATCAAAACAACGGTATAAGAAAGACGAAACACGAACGGCATGTAAAAGAATACCAAGAATAAGTACAAATGAAACAAACAAGCGTGCGGCCAGACTCCACGGCGGCTCGACAACGGTTGGGCACCCGCAGATCGGCCGGCACGCATCGGCGTCCTCGAGCGGGGTGCCGTCGCCGATCGCAGCCGAACCCTCGGCAACTCCCGACCAGCGCGCGAGTTGCACTAGCCTCGCAGCGTCGGCAGCTCATGGTCGGGCGAGCGGATAGCGAGTAGAGGCGGCGGCTGGGCCTGTAGGTGTGCCTGCCACGACCCACTTTGGCCGACCCGATCCGTTTTGGCCCAAACCCGATTTTTGGTATAGATCCAAATTTTTGCCCGGTTCTTTTCGACCCGATCTGCCGATTCATTGTTTTGGCCCTTTTCATTTTTCGACCCAAATCCAGCTTTTGATGAATCGGTGGTCTCCGCAGCCGAGGCTGCTTCGAGATTTTGAAGATCGCACTTTGCAAATTTATGTAATAAATTAGGCGGAAGTATAGGATCCATGAGTGGCGCGATGACAATTTATTTTATTTTTATCTTCAAAGCATGTCGTGGATGTTTAAATTATCTGAGCATGGTATGTATGTTTAATTACGTGATAAACATATTATATGTTTTCTGATTGATGAGCATAGTAAGCATGGTAGGTTTATCGCGTTTGAAGCTATTTTAGAATTACTGAGCATGTTTTACATGTTGAGTTCTATAGAAAGCATGCTAGATTACGTGATCGCATGGACAAACCTTTGAAACAAAAGACTAAGAAGAAATCCGACATATTAATTTCTAAAATTAAGATGTCAAGACCTCCACTTTTAATCTCTAAACAAAGTGATACGATTGTGAGTGCACGCGTCTGGCTGGCTTGCACCGCTTTATCATAAGTTTGTTAGATGAGATTTCTAAATAAAACATTTTAATCTATTGAGAAGTGGAGTTTCATGTGTAAGTCCACGTGCGCTTGCATATCGATTTTCATAAGTTCTCTAGAGATAGATTTAAAATGAGAAGACAAAAGAATTTGGATTGGGCGGCATGGTCCAGTGAGTATGCCAATTCTAAGATTTCATTTACTAAACTTGTGGTCATTGCTTAGACATCACCTCAAGTACAACTTCACGCCAAGTCCTTCTTGTGATAGTGATGTGGTCTAGTAAGGTCCAATCATTAATTATCATTTATCATAAGGATAAGTTGACATGGATTGAAATTAAACGACAAAAGATATATTTTAGTACTAGGGGTTCATAGACGCTCCACGTGGCTTGCATGTGGACTTCTGCGATTAAGGTTTCAATTAATATTTTTTATCAAAAGATTACAATATTACTTTTGGATTATATGCGATCGTATTCTTATGTGTTTACATTGCTTTTCGAATATGTCTCTTACTGATTATCAATATGCTCGCACAAAATCCTCTATCCGGTCAAATTTTATCGAGTGGGCGAAACATGGAATATGTTCTTATCATGAAGAACACATGTTTGTTCTCACTACTCCTAAACGATGCCCTTCGATGCATCGACTAATGAGCGAGAGTCAGCGACTTTGGCATAAGTCAATAATATGGTCAATGCTTTATGATGACTACTATGTCAAAGGCTTGCGAGCGACATCGATCGATGGTACGCGACGAAATATGGTCAAGTCTCAAGAGTAAGTTTGGGCGTCGGATCGGACGATCGCTTCCACACAATGAGAGAAATCTTGGCGTGTAGGATGGAAGAAGGAAGTTCGGTTCATGAACATGTCTCCCACATGACGGCGAGGTCGATATCATCCTCAACACGCCCAAATCTTTTGAGAATTTTTGTGAGCGCGATCATGAGCAAGTGTAATATCCCAAAGAATTAAAGGCTAATTACGATATTTAAAATTAGTAAATTGGGTTTCCAAAATAATTGAATTAGTAATTTATCGAATAATGATTTGATTAATTATGAGATAATGAATTCTATTTTATATTCACTAAGAATTTTGAATTAAGGAATAGAACTTTAAAGTGTTTCGCGTATAATTTTAACGTCGATTGAGTATCGATAGTTAAAATTTAGTAAATTTTCTAAAACAGAAGCTTAGAATTAAATTCCATATTAAATGGGATAATCTAATAAAGTGATTACGACTTTATTACGACCATTTTGAGGATGAGTCGATAGTTAACGTTTGAGGCGTTTCAAGCGTTAACGTTTAGAGATAAATAGAAGAGATGAGATTAATCATCAAGGAATTACAGATTTAAATTCCTATGATTATTTTATGTAATTAGAATATTATTTAGCATTAAGGGTTATTTTTGAATAAAGTGCTAATTTTTGAAAACCTAATTTCGAAAATTAGGGTTTTCAACATGAAATGATTCTAATAATTTTCTTATGATATAATTTATCATCTAAGATATATATTATGATATATATCTAATAATAGCTGAAAATCAAATTTTGCTCATAAAATGGAAAATGCCGTGACCAACTTTTGTGAAACAATTGTTTACGTGAAATTCTTGTTGCTAGCTTTGCTTGTTGATTATTTGTGAACCAAGTATTATTATTGCACACTTACCAAGATTTTGGTGATAAACCAAGTGGGATGTGTGTTAGCGTATATATTTGACTCAAATTGAGGATGGAAGGTTTAATACAACTACTTTGATGATGTATTCACATTTGGTAATGTGTAGAGATAGTATAAAACAAAATTTAGTAACTCCTCCCTTTTGATTTGCAAAGTGTCGTCACTTTTGTGAGCTCCAAAGTCAAGTATTTGTATTGTTCAAGAAAAAATATGCAAGTATACTTACTATGGTGACATAATAATTTGGTGAGTCATAGATTGATTTTGTGTTTTCTTAGTGTATTTGAACGAGGATAACCGACTGCTATTACCAAAAGTGAGAATCAAATTGTTTATTTCAAAAATAATGTGCAAGTAGTAACTATTGTGATGTATGCATTAGTGAGTCATAAAGTAAAATTGAAAGGCTTCTATTTTGTGAGAGAGTGACCGAGAGAGAGAATGAGAGAAGTGAGAGTGTATTAGTTCATTTGCATAAGTAATATGTATCATAAAATTTAAAAACACTTCCTCTCTCTCAAAATCCAAGAAAGAACCGAGAGCTCTAAGAAGAGAAAAACCTTGTGTGTTCATCTTTCCTTAGCCAAAGCTTGGTATCTAAAGCTTGTGTACGATAAATCAATACCGTTAAAGAGGTTAGATATCGAACGAGCTTCGATTGTACGTTAAAATTTTTAAAATCTAATGGTTCGATTTTATTTTATATGCATGTGTTCTTAAGATTAAAATCTTGCAAGCATGTATTATTGTTTAATAATTGTGCTACATATGATTATATGATCATATATGATGTTATAATTGAAGTTAAGCTATATTATGAATTATTTGAAAATAGTCAAAAATTCTAGGGTTTGATCTAATATTGATTTGATGATGGAATTATAATATATATGGTTAGTAGAGTTCATAGTGATTAAATTAGAAATTTTAAGGATCTTATGCTAATAAATGTATAATTACCGAAAATGAGAAGAAATTATAGTTTAATGTATAAATTTTATTCTTGTGATATTATAGCATATTGTTGATCTAGGTATTGATGTGAATTTACTAGAATTTTGAAGATTTAATGCTCAAATCCTTGTAAGAACCGTGGGCTTCCAAGCATGAAAACTTGATGATTTAGTTGTTATAGTATGATATTATGATGAATTAATGTTATACTATAGTATTTAAGCATAGTGTAATTTAATTGAATTTTATAAAATGTTTGGTTTGAGTTTGGACAAAACGTGACTTATAAGATTAAATAAGTAATGTTCAAAATTTTCTATAGTTAATAATAATACATATTAGTGATACTATGATAAAATAGTACACTATATGAATTTAGAAGAATTTTAGGAAAAAGTTTGGAAATTAAAGCATGAAGGCCGTGAGCTATATATATATATATTAAGGATTTTAAATCCTTAATATCAAGAAAAATAATACATTATATGTCTAGAAATTAATTTAGACATATTAAGAATTTATGAAATTTTATAAACATAGAATACTATGTTTATGACGAAACGTTATATTAAATAACGTTAGAAATGAAAAATAATGTTTAAAGAATAAGTTAATTAACATTTAAGAAAAATATTAATGAAGTTTATCGGTTTGCGTGAAAAATCGAGAATTAAGACTTTATGAAACGAAATCGATTGAAAATCGATTTATATTGAATTTAGATATTAAAATATAAATTTTTAAGGAATTTAATAAAGAAAAGTCAAAATGTCGACTTTTGAAATCAACGATGAAATACGCTCAAAAAATACACTAATACGTAAAACGATTATTTATATAAGGAAATCTCATTAGTGAGAAAAGATTTCATAATTGAAATCCTTGCATCGAAAAACATGTAAATACGTTAAACGTTTAACCTAAAAGGTTAAAAGGAAATAGTTAAACATATCTCGAAGTACGAGAAATGTTTAGTTCAAAATACGCGATTGAACAGCGTATTGAATTCGTTAAGGAATTCAAATTATATTAGAATAAGTTATCAAAGTTTATTCTAAACTTTGAAAATCTCGAAAACATGACCAACGATCATTTTACGTAAAGGTGTAGAAGCTGACGCGACGACTTGACGCAGAAGAAGAATCGAAAATTTGACGATCAAGGAGTCCAGGTGGGCTTTACTATACTCTTAAATGATAAAATGCTGAACAAATGATTTTATTTACGATGCTTATATCAAAGAATGATGATAAAATGTTGATGAAATTACCTGCCAAAAATGTTTATGTTTTATGTAAGTATCCTATCCATGAATGAATGAATGATGAATGTTGTTGGGTCATTCCCAACTTATGAATGAAATCGAATTCGGATCCTATGCCGGAAGGCTTATACCTGGCTAGGGTTAACGTGTACACAAGAAAATAGTGATTGTGGGAGCTGTAAGGACAATGCACGACGTAGAGGGAGGCCTCCTTCTACGACGCTAAATTATAAAGATATGATAAAAGGATAAGGATATGGATCATACATGCAAGTAAATGCTTGGCCAAGCGATGATGTTTACGAAATGATGAAAATGATTTAGTAAGCATAAGACATTTCAAGTAAAACCCTTATGTCTTACCATGATGTGGCAGTGTAATTTAAATACGATAAAATGTTTTGGCATGAGTCCACTTAGTGCATCCTTGTACTCAGCCCTGCATGTTTGCTTTTAAATGTGCAGGTTGAGGTGTTGATGGTGATGATGGAGGGTGTTGAGAAGTCTGAACGCTTTTTGAATGTTAAGTTAGAAACCTTGGGTACACGTCGTCATACGTGTATTCACATGTCTTCCGCTGTGTTTGAACAATGTCTACTTTTGAATATTATGCTTATGTCTTAATGTTAACAGTTGAAGTCCTTCAGATCGTTGGTATTCTTTTGGATCTGTTAGCCTAGCCTTTCTTGTACATTATGTTATTAATGTATATAATGGTTGAATCGTCTTATTTTACGTGTTATATGTCTTGAATTAGGCTTTCATGAACCCTAATCACTGTTCCTAGTATTAGTCCTCTTTAATCCGTTTTAAGGATTATGGGGCTGTTACAGAGTGGTATCAGAGCAGTTCGCTCTTTAATCCAAAACCTTCTTTCAAGTTGAGTCTAGATTGAGTCACTAGACTTCTAGAAATCACCGACTATACTCAACACTCCATCACATCCATTTCAACCGGACGAGGTAAATGATTTTCGCCTCAAATTCTTGAAATGAAAAGTTTAATGATGAACCGATTGGAATCATTTTGAAGGAAAAGGAAAGAAATGTTATGATGTTCGATTGAAAAATAAGTTACGAGAAAGAAATTGTCAAAACTTATTTTCATTGAAATCAATAAAAGTCATCCAATGATTGGGAAGACTATATGATTAATGTTGGAAATGAAACGAAGTTCATGCAAGGTGATCATGTTTGAAATGAATACCTATGTTCGATAATGAGCATTATGTGCCACAAACGAAATGTTGAATTTGTAATTCAATTAATACATGCTTTAATAAGTTATATTATGAAATTGGATAAAACTTTCAAGTTTTCATAATCCAATTCGTTCAAATTTCAAGATTTCGATAATGAATAAATACGCTTGAAACGAACGAAATGGCCAATGTTGAAATAATGGATTCTTTGGAATTCAAAGAAATATGCATGTATGAATGAATCTGTTCTCATTCTTTGAAACTTTAGTTTCAATTTTCAAGATTGATTAGACAAATGATATGTCATCACAAGAAGAACATAGATGACATAAGAAGCATGATCAAATATTGCAAAAGAACATAGAAGTACGAACTTCTTTCCCGTACAAGAACAAAAAGAAGGACGTGAACAACGAAAGTAACGATAGCCTCGAGCTTCGAAGGCAAAAGACGAATGCGAAAGACGATTAAGACCTCAACTTTTGAAACGAACGACGTCGACGCCATCCTTACGACTTCGGCATGTGCGACTCGTCTACGACTTCGGCATGTACGACTCATCTTCGACTTCGGCATGTGCGACTCGTCTACGACTTTGGCATGTACGACTCATCTTCGACTTTGGCATGTGCGACTCATCTTCGACTTCGGCATGTGCGACTCATCTTTGACTTCGGCATGTGCGAACTCGACTTCAATCTCGGCATGTTCGACCTCGACTTCGACCTCGGCATGTGCGACTTCGACTTCCACTTCGGCATGTGCGATCGTCGACTTAAACTTCAGGAATTTATAACATCGACTTTGACGTGTCGACCTTGGAAGCCTGTACTACTCCGATATCGGCAACGGCATGCATGACCTCGGCGTCAGCATTGCCTACAAATCTCGTCATGAGCGCGCGAATTTTTCTGCACTGCACAGTGATTTTGTTTTAGCTCGTTCTCTTTCGTTTGAATTCCAAATTATGCACGGTTTTTGCTCGCACACTCAGAAACACTGAACTTCATTTGTTATGAAGGACTGAACCCTGTTTCTATCTCCAGAATTCACGAGCCTATAGAATTTTAGTTCGAGTTTTACTTAGTACAAAGACCTTATAGTATAACATAGACTTTAGAACGCTGCTAGATAATAAGTTTCCTAGTAAAATAAGAGAGTTACGACGTGTGATGTACATGAAAAATTTCCGATAACATTTATCTGCTCATCGATGTGTTTGGATTGTTTATCCGCTTTATAGATTGTCCGCTTTATCCTAGTCGCTAATGATCGCCTAAGTTTATCTTATCTGCTTATCGGATAATGTTTAGTCGACTTACGCTAGTTTTGTCTCGTGGCGTATGGAGAGATGCGGTATACCGCTAGGAGGAGGCTAGGACCACAAGCTACGCCCGAGGAAGTAGTTCGTGCTTTCGGGAGTATTGGATGTGTTATGGCGACGACTTGGGAGAGTTCTTGATGCAATACCTCGGACATTGGAGGATGCACGAGTATATGGGGTGACGGATTTCGATGGAGTCAAGCCTCTTGACCCGACTTCCGCATTTGTCGGGAAGATTATGGCGGGAAGTGTCCGTGATTACATCTACCGAGTGGGCGGAGACTATGACTTGATCGCGGACCTACCGCGATTCATCACCATCTTAGTTATGTCTTCAGATTTACGGAGCCACCCGAGAGGACCTTACCTCCTCCGAGGAGTATACATGGCGTGACGACACGCCGGAGTGGCTTTACAGAGGTTCCGAGGCGAGTTAATCTGTGGTGCCCCTAAGTATTCATTTGATGAGGCGCACTTGCCCAGTGGATAGGGCGGTGCGACCGATTGCACTCGGGCGCCTGCTTTTCCACCGTTGTCTTTGGACATCCTCTCGCCCACCACTCCCGCCCTACCGCCGATGGCAGCCCACCACCTCCAGTGAGCCCCTACCATCGATGGCGCTCCACCACCTCCAGTGAGCCCTATCGCCATCAATGAGGATGAGAGTGTCGGACACTGGGATGCCTACATCCGCACGTGTTAGTTACAAACCGAGCGCGAGGATTATGGCCCGATCGCGCGACATCCATGCGATCGGAGAGGATGGAGCAGACCATCCGTGGTTCGTGCACGAGGACGACTGATGAGGAAGAAGATCCCATGAGGATGAGGAAGAGTGAGAGAGTTCGAGAAGAGCGAAGACGTAGATTTTGAAGACGTGTATAGTGTAGTATGTATATAGTGTGGTTGCTTATGTATATAGTGGAAGTGAAAACTTAGTGTTTTGTAATGACATGTAAGCTTGTATGTATGTAACTTCCTTTTGATAATCGCTTATGTAATGCGGCCTTTCTTATGGCAAAATTTTCGATGTATATATATGACCGAATGGGCTTTTGCGCAAAAGGTGTATGACAAAGATGAAATGTTTTATTAAAGTCGCTTTTACAATAAGATTGTATGATGATATTATGTATGTTTAAATTGTGAAAATAATGGGTTTTTAATTGAATGTCTTATATAACAGAATGCCTCCTAGAAGAGATCCAGAACAAGGGATTAGAGGTAGAGGAAGAGGAAGGGGAAGAGCTAGGGGAAGAGGTAGAATCCCAGTACAAGAACCAGAAATTATACCTCAACCACCCCCACCTCCACCTGATCGAAGGATAGAGGAACTCTTTCTAAGGCAGAACCCTCCTGTCTTTAATGGGAAAGGAACCGGATGAGGCGTAACAATGGATAAGGGCAATGGAACAATTTTGACTTTCTACGATGCACCGCAGCAGAGCGATCGTCGCATTACTTTTCGCTTCTACGGACTGCCGACTTCGGTGGGAAGCGGAAGAAAGATTTTCACACCGAGCAAATGGGCGAATTTACTGGGAAGACTTGAAGAGGAGATGTATGACAAATACATCCCAAAAATTATAGAAAAGGAAAGAGAACGAATTCTTCGCTTTAAAGCAAGAAAGATGTCGAAGGCGACTATGATCGCATCTTTGCGACATGTCGAGGTATGCACCGATTAGGTGAACACACATCAAGATGCCGAGAAGTTTAGGTCGGGTCTAAGGCAGAGATCGTGATGTCTCTCGCTAGCCATGGAGACTTGACTATACCGGTGCTCTTGGGCGAGCCTTAGATATTGAGGCGTGATGCCGATGATAAGTCAACATCACCGCACTGACCGAGAATACGGGGATAGAGGTAAAGGAAGTGGGAACCAAACTTTGGTGGCAATAACCGGAAATCTTGATAATGTGAACAAACGGCAATGGCAAGGAATGTGGCGCCCAGATGTGGAGGATGGAAGAGGCGGCCTTTTCCCTCCGTGAGAGGTCCACAAGAGCGGTGTTAGGGCTCTACCTTGTCCAAAGTGCCGAAAATGCACAAGGGAACGTGCATGGCGGGCGCTGGAACTGCTTTTAAGTGCGGCGTAAAGGGCATTACGCTAACAATTGCCACAGGACACGCCCGGAACAATGGTAGGCCGAATCAGCCCGCAATGCCCAGCCACTCGTGGCTATTCGGTTCCAGCCCCAACCTCAAAGTAAAGTACAACAACAAAGAAGGGCGGAACCCCAAAGAACAGAGGCGGCAACCACAAAGAACGGCGGCGAACATAACAACAACAATGAATCAACAAGGACAAGCGCCCGTCGGCCTCAAGAAGCCTGGCTAGAGCGTATGCTCTACATCGAGGCGAATCTAACAAAACCGAAAAACCGGCGGTATGGGAATTCTTCTCAACACGCTGTATATTGTTGTTCGACACGGTGCTTCACATTCCTTTATATCAAGAACATGTGTTGATATGTTTGAACTTAGATCCGAGAAGGCCAATCGGGACATGAGAATCTCTTCACCTATAGGTGGGATTATGATTACGCATTTTGCTCGAACCTAGAGTTAAATTTAGATCACTTAAGTTCGGCGAACAATTTGAACATAATACCCATGGGTGACGTAGATATAATTTTAGGAATGGATTGGTTAGCTACAAACCATTCCACAATTCTTTGCAAAGAGAGGAAAATTTCATTTCATTTTCCCGACAAGAAGCTACGATTTCCACGGAATCAAGATGGGAAGAAAGTCCCGATTATATCAAGACCAAGGCGAGAAGGATGATAACCGTGAAAGGATGCCACGCGTATCTTGTTTACATGAACGGAAAGATAAAACGGAAATGAAAAGTCAAGATGTTGAAATTGTTTGCGAATTCCCAAATGTTTTTCTAAAATCTACCAGATTACCTCACGATGACAATTGAATTCACCATCGACTTGGAACCCGATCGGCTCCAAAGGTCGAAGGCCCTTATAGGATGGCTCGAAAGAACTAGAAGAATTGAAGATCCAAATCCAAGAGCTTTTGGACCTAGGTTTTATCGACCTAGCGTTTCTCCTGGGGCCTGCTCTATTTGTCAAGAAGAAAGACGGTTCCTCGAGGATGTGTATAGATTATCGGAACCAAATAAGATGACGCTGAAGAATAAATATCCTTTGCCAAGGATAGATGACCTGTTTGATCAATTACGAGGAGCGAGTGTATTCTCGAAGATTGACCTCAAGTCAGGTTATCACCAACTCAAGGTACGACCGGAAGACGTATCCAAGACGCATTCCGGACGAGGTATGGCCATTATGAATTCATAGTTGTGCCGCTCGATCGACAAATGCACCAGCCGATTTATGGATCTTATGAACATAGTGTTTCATCCATACTTAGATAAATTCGTTTTGGTCTTTATAGATGATATTCTCATCTATTCAAAGAATGAAGAAGACCATAAGAATCATCTAAGAACGGTGTTGCAATCCTGAGAGATGAACAACTTTTGCTAAGTTTAGCAAATGCGAAGTTTTGGTGAAGGAAGTAATGTTCCTTGGACACATTGTGTCTGTTGAAGGAATTAAAGTAGATCCACCAAAGTAGAAGTCGACAGAATGGAAATCGCCAGGACCCGAACGAGATCGAAGTTTCACGGGACTAGCTGGTTATTATAGGAGATTTATCGAGGATTCTCCAAAATTGCAAGGCCAATAACCCGCCTACTCAGAAGGAAATCAAGTTCAAATGGATCAAGAATGTGAGGCTAATTTTCGTGCTTAAGGAAAAAGCGACAAGTGCGCCATGCTAGCGATTCGGAAGCAGATAAAGAATATGTAGTTTATATTGATGCTTCTAAGAACGGATCGGGTTGTGTCTTGATGAAGGAAGGAAAAGTGATAGCTTATGCATCCCGACAACTCGCACTACATGAACCGAACTACCCAACTCATGACCGAACTAGTCAGCAGTGGTTCATGCATCGAAAATTTGGAGACACCATCTCTATGGAGGAGATGTGAGATCTTCTGAGCACTATAAGAGTTTGAAGTACTTTTTCGAGCGAGAGATCTAAACATGAGGCGCAGAAGATGGCTCGAATCGGTGAAGGATTACGACCGTGGTATTAATTATCACCCGGTAAAGCAAATGTAGTAGGCGATGCCCTAAGTCGTAAAAATCAAACTAAATTGGATGTCTCCTTACAAAGGAAAAGAAACTCATTGAAGAGTTTGAGAAAATGAAGATAGAAATGGTTGAAAGTCCGAGACGATCATGAGTCAGCTTGCTACACTCACCTCGACGCCCCGACTTAAGAAAAAGAATCATAGAAGGACAAAGGATGGAGGAAAAGTTAGAAGGAGCAAGAGCCAAAGTAAGGACGGAAGGACTAAAGAATTATCAAGAAGCACCGTGATAATGCTTTATCATTTGAAGGAAGATTATGTGTTCCGCATAACAACGATCTTCTAATGAAATCATGAGTGAAGCTCATGACACACCTTATACAAACCCACCCAGCAAAGACGAAAATGTATCAAGACTTAAGAAAAAGGTTCGGTGGGAAGGTATGAAACGAGACGTAGCCTCTTTTGTAGGCGTTGTCTTGTTTGCCAACAGTGAAAGCATTGCACCAACGCCCTACGGAAAGTTACAACCTTTGGGAATACCCGAATGGAAGTGGGACGAGATAGCGATGGACTTCGTTATGGGTCTACCAAAATCGAAAAGGGAAACACCGCCATCCGGTAGTTGTTGATAGCTCACAAATGTGCGATTTTCCGCCAATTCGGATCACTCATGGATCCGATAAGTTAGCCCATTGTATGTAAAAGAAATTATACGACTTCATGGAGTGCCAAAATCTATCACGTCCGATAGAGACTCCAAGTTCACTTCAAGATTCCGGGTTAGCTTGAAAAAGAATTAGGCACGGTTGAATTTCAAAGACAACATTTCACCCATGATCGATGGGCAATCGTAGAAAGACGATTCGGACACTAGAAGATATGCTAAGAACGGTAGTGTTGGATCGAGGTGCAAAGTGGGAAGATGTTTTACCCTTATCAATTTGCCTACAATAATAGTTACCAAGCGACGATTAATATGGCCCCACACGAAGCCTTGTATGGAAAGAAATGTAGATCACCGCTTTATTGGGATGAAGTGGGTGAAAGAAGAATCGTAGGGCTCAAGCAATAAGTGAAATGATTGAAATCGTCGACAAATTAGGCAAAGAATAAAAGAAGCTCAAGATAGACAGAAGTCGACGACGACACGCGTGAGATCCGAGCTATATTTTGAGAGCGGAGATAAAGTCTTTCTCAAAGTCTCTCCATAAAAGGGATTATAAGGTTTGGAGTAAAAGGAAAACTAAGACCCGCTTTTATAGGACCTTATGAGATCCTAGAAAGAATAGCCCAAGAGCTCATAGGTCGCTCTTCCTCCAAGTGCGGGAATGTACATAACGTGTTTCACGTGTCACAATTAAGAAAGTACGTACACGATCCAAAACACGTGATCCATCAAGACGACGTGATCCTCAATCCGGATATGAGCTATGAAGAAGAACTCACGGCGATTCTAGACCGTAAAGTTCAAGAATTACTAAACAAGTCCATTCCGCTAGTCAAAGTGTTGTGGAGACATCATGGACGAAGAGGCCATGTGGGAACTTGAGGAAGCTATGAAAGAACGATACCGGATTTTTCTAAGGTATGCAAATTTCGGACTAAATTTCTTTTAAGGGGTAGAATGTAATATCCCGAAGAATTAAAGGCTAATTACGATATTTAAAATTGTAAATTAGGGTTTCACGAAATAATTGAATTAGTAATTTATCGAATAATGATTTCGATTAATTATGAGATAATGAATTCATATTTTATATTCACTAAGAATTGTGAATTAAGGAATAAAACTTTATGAAGTGTTTCAAGAAGATAATTTTAACGTCGATCGAGTATCGATAGTTAAAATTTCAGAAATTGTTCTAAGCAACGAAGCTTAGAATTAAATTCCATATTAAATGGGATAATCTAATAAAGTGATTACGACTTTATTATTACCATTTTGAGATGAGTCGATAGTTAACGTTTTGAGACGCTTCAAACGTTAACGCTTAGAGATAAATAGAAAGATGAGATTAATGATCAAGGAATTACAAGATTTAAATTCCTATGATTATTTTATGTAATTAGAATATTATTTAGCATTAAAATAATGCTAGAGCATTAAGGTTTATTTTTGAATAAAGTCTTATTTTCAAAACCCTAATTTCAAAATTAGGGTTTCACACATGAAATGATTCTAATAATTTTTCTTATGATATAATTTATCATCTAAGATATATATTATGATATATATCTAATAATAGCATGAAAATCAAATTTTGGCTCATAAAATGGAAAATACCGTGACCAACTTTTGTGAAACAATTGTTTACGTGAAATTCTTGTTGCTAGCTTTTCTTGTTGATTATTTGGTGAACCAAGTATTATTATTGCACACTTACCAAGATTTTGAGTGATAAACCAAGTGGGATGTGTGTTAGTCAGATATATTTGACTCAAATTGAGGATGGAAGGTTTAATACAACTTTTGATGATGTATTCACATTTGGTAATGTGTAGAGATAGTATAAAACAAAATTTAGTAACTCCTCCTTTTGATTTGCAAAGTGCCGTCACTTTGTGAGCTCCAAAGTCAAGTATTTGTATTGTTCAAGAAAAATGTGTAAGTATACTTACTATGGTGACATAATAATTTGGTGAGTCATAGATTGATTTTAGTGTCTTCTTAGTGTATTTGAACGAGGATAACCGACGGCTATTACCAAAAGTGAGAATCAAATTTTTATTTCAAAATAATGTGCAAGTAGTAACTATTGTGATGTATGCATTAGTGAGTCATAAAGTAAAATTGAAAGGCTTTATTTTGTGAGAGAGTGACCGAGAGAGAGAATGAGAGAAGTGAGGTGTATTAGTTCATTTGCATAAGTAATATGTATCATAAAATTTAAAACACTTCTCTCTCTCAAAATCCAAGAAAGAACCGAGAGCTCTAAGAAGAAAAACCTTGTGTGTTCATCTTTCCTTAGCCAAAGCTTGGTATCTAAAGCTTGTGTACGATAAATCAATACCGTTAAATAGGTTAGATATCGAACGAGCTTCGATTGTACGTTAAAATTTTTAAAATCTAATGGTTCGATTTTATTTTATATACATGTGTTCTTAAGATTAAAATCTTGCAAGCATGTATTATTGTTTAATAATTGTGCTACATATGATTATATGATCATATATGATGTTATAATTGAAGTTAAGCTATATTATGAATTATTTGAAAATAGTCAAAATTCTGTGGTTTGATCTAATATTGATTTGATGATGGAATTATAATATATATGGTTAGTAGAGTTCATAGTGATTAAATTAGAAATTTTAAGGATCTTATGCTAATAAATGTATAATTACCGTAAAATGAGAAGAAATTATAGTTTAATTTATAAATTTTATTCTTGTGATATTATAGATATTGTTGATCTAGGGTATTGATGTGAATTTACTAGAATTTTGAAGATTTAATGCTCAAATCCTTGTAAGAACCGTGGGCTTCCAAGCATGAAAACTTGATGATTTAGTTGTTATAGTATGATATTATGATGAATTAATGTTATACTATAGTATTTAAGCATAGTGTAATTTAATTAGAATTTTATAAAATGTTTGGTTTGAGTTGGGACAAACCGTGACTTATAAGATTAAATAAGTAATGTTCAAATTTTTTCTATAGTTAATAATAATACATATTTGTGATACTATGATAAACTAGTACACTATATGAATTTAGAAGAATTTTAGGAAAAAGTTTGGAAATTAAAGCATGAAGGCCGTGAGCTATATATATATATATTAAGGATTTTAAATCCTTAATATCAAGAAAAATAATACATTATATGTCTAGAAATTAATTTAGACATATTAAGAATTTATGAAATTTTATAAACATAGAATACTATGTTTATGACGAAACGTTATATTAAATAAAGTTAGAAATGAAAAATAATGTTTAAAGAATAAGTTAATTAATATTTAAGAAAATATTAATGAAGTTTATCGATTTATGTGAAAATCGAGAATTAAGACTTTATGAAACGAAATCGATTGAAAATCGATTTATATTGAATTTAGATATTAAAATATAAATTTTAAGGAATTTAATAAAGAAAAGTCAAAATGTTGACTTTTGAAATCAACGATGAAATACGCTCGAAAAATACACTAATACGTGTAAAACGATTATTTATAGAAGGAAATCTCATTAGTGAGAAAAGATTTCATAATTGAAATCCTTGCATCGAAAAACGTAAATCGTTAAACGCTTAACCTAAAAGGTTAAAGGAAATAGTTAAACATATCTCAAGCACGAGAAATGTTTAGTTCAAAATACGATTGAACAACGATTGAATTAGTTAAGGAATTCAAATTATATTAGAATAAGTTATCAAAGTTTATTCTAAACTTTGAAAATCTCAAAACGCGACCAACGATCATTTTACGTAAAGGTGTAGTTTCGACGCGACGACTGACGCAAAGAAGAATCGAAAATTTGACGATCAAGGAGTCCAGTGGGCTTTACTATACTCTTAAATGATAAAATGTCAACAAATGATTTTATTTACGATGCTTATATCAAAGAATGATGATAAAATGTTGATGAAATTACCCGCCAAAATGTTTATTTTTATGTATATATCCTATCCACGAATGAATGAATGATGAATGTTGTCGGGTCATTCCCAACTTATGAATGAAATCGAATTCGGATCCTATGCCAAGCGCTTATACCGCTAGGGTTAACGGTACACAAGAAAATAGTGATTGTGGGGTGTAAGGACAATGCACGGCCGGTCACGGCGACGTAGAGGGAGGCCTCCTTCTACGACGCTAAATTATAAAGATATGATAAAAGGATAAGGCTATGGATCATACATGCAAGTAAAATGCTTGGCCAAGCGATGATGTTTACGAAATGATGAAAATGATTTAGTAAGCATAAGGCATTTCAAGTAAAACCCTTATGTCTTACCATGATGTGGCAAAGGTAATTTAAATACGATAAAATATTTCGCATGAGTCCACCGAGTGTATCCTTGTACTCGACCGCATGTTTGCTTTTAAATGTGCGAGTTGAGTCATTGATGGTGATGATGGAGGGTGTTGAGAAGTCTCAACGCTTTTGAATGTTAAGTTAGAAACCTTGGGTACACGTCGTCATACACGTATTCACATGCCTTCACCGTGTTTGAACAATGTCTACTTTTGAATATTATGCTTATGTATCGAATGTTAACAGCTGAAGTCCTTCGATCGCTGGTATTCTTTTGGATCCGCTGGCTAGCCTTTCTTGTACATTATGTTATTAATGTATATAATGGTTGAATCGCCTTATTTTACGTGTTATATGTCTTGAATTAGGCTTTCATGAACCCTAATCACGCTCCTAGTATTAGTCCTCTTTAATCCGCTTTTAAGGATTATGGGTCATTATAAAAAGACCAAGTATACACTTAGTCAGTTTCTAAATGATCTTGTGGCCTCGGAAGGTGTCATGGGAAAAGGAGCACATGCTCTTGCTAGCACATCTAAGGGCCCAAATTTTTCGTTGAAAAATGGAAGAAGAAAAAGGGGTGCCAAAGGTGGTAGAGGCAAAGGAACCAGTGGGAGCAGTGGGAGCATGAACATAGTTGCCATCGGAGGCTTCAAAAAGCTAAAGGAGAGGGGCAAGTGATTCAAGTGCGGCAAGACTAGGCATTGGAATGCTAAATGCCCTATGCTCAAGGCTCAAGGTACGCCATTTTCTTTAGTAACGGAAACATGTTTAGCGACTTGTTCTACTCATTCATGGGTAGTAGATACGGGTGCGACTGATCATGTTTGTTACACCTTGCAGGGGTTCCGGCGGACAAGGGAGCTGCGTGATGGCTAGATAATGATCTCCATGGGAAACGCGGCGAAAGTCGAGGCTGTTGCAGTTGGAGATGTTTCTTTATGTTTTGATAGAACAGTTTTAGTATTGAAAGACGTTTTATATGTGCCAGAGTTTCGACGGAACCTTATTTCGGTTTCCAAACTATTTATTCATGGATATTCACTTGTTTTTAATAGTGGTGTTTATATTATAAGAAATAACGAAGTTATCTGTGGAGGCACTTTATATAATTCGTTTTCTACTATTTCTGCGAAGCATAATACCTTTAATTATGTTGCATCTACATCAAACCTTAAGAAGAGGAAGTTTTTTTCGCTAGATGACACCACATTTCTCTGGCATCTTAGATTAGATCACATCAATCTAAATAGGATCCAAAGAATGGCTAAGAATGGAGCGTTGGGTGATATTACTGTTATTCCGTTCCCAGTCTGCGAATCCTGTATAGAAGGAAAGATATCGACCAGACCCTTCAAAGCGAAGGGTTATTGTCACAGCCCGGTTTGGCTTATCCTTACCGGACCGTGACTTGGGATTCGGTTTAAGTGGATATGAAAGAATAAGGGTTTCAACTCATTTCACCTACGAAGAGAATATAGATGTTCCAACAGAAACGGAAATCATGACGGAGCAAAATAGCTTATATATAATAGATGGTTTCAAGGTTTCAACAAAACAGTAGCTTTTACAAAGCTTAACATAGTAACAAAAGATAACAGAGTCTCAAGAGTTTGGCAGTGGAATAAAACGTGTGAGACATGCATGTGAAGATGCATTCTCAAGGCGAACCAAAAATACTTCATACTACTTGACAAAAGATTCCGCTCAACTCCCGCTCTGTTCCATCACCTGCTCAACCTGCACATTTAAAAAAACATGCAGGGCTGAGTACAAAGATTGCACTCAGTGGACACATTGCCGAAAACATTTTACTTTACGAAATATTGTACTGCCCTCATCACAGTAAGACACAAGGGGTTTTATTTGAAAAGGCCTTGCGCTTACTAAAACATTTTCTCATTTTCACAAAGTCGACTGAGCAGTCATTTTCTTTCACGTATATTCCAAGTCGATTATGGATAACGCGCCGGGAGGGAGGCCTCCCTTCACCCGGACGCACAACAAATGAGCGACCCAGCGACTCAGATGTCTAAGCAAATGAGCGACCCAATGACTCAATGCTTATCAGTACACAATCCTAACTAGATCTCACCAAGGGACCCGAATTGTAATAACTTCATGTCGCCTGTGCAACCCGAATGGATATATACAAAACATAAAATATTTTTCGCGCATAATATCGTATTTAAAATTTTGCGTAAAGCGATAAAGTAATAACATAAAACATTTTCCAAAAGCTCGTAATTAGTTTTGGTAAGAAAGCCCACCTCGAGAACTTATAGTTCTTACGTCACTAGTACTTAATTATCGCCTTCTTTCTCCTCCGAAAGGGACCCTTTTCAATGTGAAAGCGAGGTTTAGTACATCGCTATACTTTTCGATAGAGACGAACATCGCCTATAACGCCCTATGTATCAAATAAGACTAACGCCGGACTTATATCGACGCTTCCTAATCAAAATGATGTCGATTATGACATCGCCATCATATAAGAGATATTCCATCTCTTTAGTATATGATGTGCGTTTTAATGTACTTACGTAACGTAAGTTACATTGTTACCAAACGTCTTGTCACATAGATCACGTATTATCGAATTTCGTGCGCTTTGACCTTGGTCAACGTTTTTGGTCAACAATTTTGACTTGGTCAACATTTAGTCAACAATTTTGACTTTTTAATTACTTTTATGTAATTCTATTATTTTATGTGCAATTCTTGTTCTAAAAATTCCCATAAAATCATAATATGTTTAAAACATCATTTTTGATCATATTATGCAATTATATCTCATAAAATAATTTAATAATATTAATACTTATAACTTATAGTTTTTGAAAACCCTAATTAAACTAAGCAAATAATTTCCAAAAATTCCAATAAAATCACATAACACATACTCATCTATAAGCATCCTTACTATAACATAATTTTTATTTATTGTGGGCTATTGAATTTAATCTTCCTAAGTCACTTTTGAAAATTTGGACTTAGGTCCAATAAATTTTTAACAATTCCAATAAATTCATACAACACTATATCATGATTCTACATTTTCAATATGTTATGATAACACTCAAACATGGATTATATCTCATCATAATATCATGTTCTATAATTTTCGAAATTCATAGACTTAGGTACTAAAGTTTTCCAAAAATTCTACATAAAATCATATAAGCATAATTAATACCCTAGATCATGATTCCATGCTTAAATCACCAATTAAAAATCATAATAATCAACATATCATACCTTCAAGTTTTCGGTCCATATATAGAATTTGATATCATGCTTGATTTTGTGATATAATTATACTACATGCTTAATAACATCATATAAATACAATATCTAAACATATTAGCCTCGAGTCACATAATTTTCAAAATTACATGAACAACATAAGCTTATAACATAAATTCTAACCTTTTATCGGATTTGATCGACGTCGGCGACGTTATTCTATTTATGATCGAAGAACGCTTTGAAGAACACTCTCTATTTTTTTTCTCTATTTCCTCTCCTATTTCCTCTCTATTTTTTGTTATGATGTTATGGGAGGGGTAACCTCCTATTTATAGGAGTTATGGGATGATTATAATGATTACTTTGTAAAATATCTTAAGGTAATTAAAGTCAAAAATTACAACTCATCTTATCTCCTTAATTTTTGAACCATGCAAGTTGTATGGGAGAATCTTATCATATCTTATCTCATATCTAGGTGTAAAGATAAGAATTACAACTCATACCTTATCTTCTTATTATTTTCGGCCATAATGATAATAATATGCCAAATATTTTATTTTTCTCCAATTAATAGTTATATGATATAATAATAATCTTAGATGATGAAATAAATCATAGGAAAATTTATTAAGGTCATTTCTATGTACTAATGTAAAGTTATCGGCAAATAATTCAAAATTACGGATAAATTATAAAACTATTTTTCTTTTTATAACCAATATTATTTTTATGATTAATTACATAAATATAATGATATTATATCATAAAATAAATTTTTGGAACATTTCTAAGCATTTTCCCCAATTTTTTCGAAAATTAGGGTTTCTAGGAATTAAATTTCATAAAATTCCATTCTTACCATATTTCCTTAATTTCGAAATTTTTATAATTTCTAGGAGATAAGATTGATCTAGAATCATGATATTTATCAATTATATAATTAAATAAATTATTTAATACAATTATCACATTAATTGTGATTTTCAAAAATCACACATAAAATCATAAGCTAATTTCAAAAATTCCATACACTAAGGACAAGATTTTATCTTTTATGATGTTTATCACATTACTACACCCATCTAAGAGATAAACATGACCTTATCTTATCTCTAAATAAAATATCTTAGTTTATACTTATCTTTAAAATGTCATTTTCAACCTTATCTTATCTCTTAAGAGTCATTATCAAACCTTATCACATCCACCTCATGCTTAGGTGTTCAAGATAACTTTCTTATCATATACTATAAGATAAACATGACAACTCATCACATAAAATCAAGTGATCATATAATAATTCACAAATTATTTATTCATTCTCATGATTTTCGAAAATAATCAAATAAATAAGGAAAAATATTTCTTTTTCTTCCTTAGTGTAAATAATATCCTAAATATGCTTAAAAACATATTTAAAAATTATTTCGTTCAAATTTTCAAGAGAAATTTTGATTTATTCAAAATCGACAATTACCGACGCTCACTTTCATACTGCTTTCTATCGCATCGCTTCTTCTTTATTTTTGAAATTTTTAAACTCAGAAATTTGGGGTATTACATTCTACGCCCCTTAAAGAAATTTTGTCCTCGAAATTTGCTTATTCACGTAGCGTTCTTCATGCTGCATTTTCACTTTTCCAATGTTGATGCCTCGCACCCATTTGCTCGTTGTATAACCTTTTCTTATTTAATCATATCGACTCATCTCTTATATCTAATACCTTTTGTGATCTATATTTCATATCACTTCATAACTCTAGGTTCTCTAATTAATCGTTCATTCTAAATCTATCGCTCCTCATAGATGGTAAGTTATAGGTCAAAACCTAAGGTTAAGCAATCGTATACTAACGCCATAACTTCTTTCGTTGGCAAAGAGATTTCTATAGCTTTTTATCTCGTTTCGAGCTAAGTTCTAAAATATTTGTGTAGTCTCACTATTACTATATTGATAAACTAATCGCAATTACTTGTCGGGTTGTTCTGGTTATCTTCAGGTTGGTTTTGATTGAGAGCAAAACATCTTGGTTGTTGAGTCACTCGCATTGCTTCTTCTTGGTTGGACGAAGTTGTGGCTGGTTAGGCTTATCTATTATTCCTTGTCCTTTTTGCGGGCAATCTCTCGCAAAATGCCCTTGTTGTCCACACCTATAACAAGTGATATATTTAATTTGACAAGTGCCAATATGCTGCCTATGGCATCGTGGGCATCGAGGGTAAGTTAGTTGCTGTTGGGTGTTTCCATTTTGCCCATAAGTTATTTGACGACCTTGTCCTTGTCCTTGGACCCATTGTGGCCTTTGATTTCCTTGCCACGATTTCCTTTTAGCTTGACTATAGTAGTTACCCCTTTCTTTGTTTCGATCCTCCTCCCATTTCCTTTTTCCCTTGTCTTCTTGGGCTACAGCTGGTTTGCTTTTCGGTATTGCTTCCTCTATGTCTAAAGCTCTTCCTAGTGCCTCGGCATAAGTCATTACTCCATGACTGGCAAGAGAGATTCTAATCTCGGGCTTCAATCCCGATCGAAACTTGTCTGCCATTCTCTCGTCAGTATCTACTAGGTTTGGAGCAAACCTTGACATATCACAAAATATTCTATCATATTCTGTCACTGACTTACTTACTTGGGTGAGGCTGAAGAATTCATTTTCCTGCTTCTTCCTTTAACTCTTTGGGATGTACTTATCATATAACATTGCCTTAAAATCTTCCCAAGTGAATTCCTCCATTTGTTCAACAGTCATTATTTTCCTCCTAGTTTCCCACCAGAAGTCTACTGAACCTTTCAATTGGAAAGTAATATAGGAAAGTCGTTCTTGATCCGTGCAATGTAGAAAATTGAAGATCCGTTCTATTGCTCTAACCCAAAGTTCAGTTTCGCTGGGACTCCCCGTTCCATCGAATGTTGGCGGGTTTCATTTGAGGAAAAGCTCCTCTATTCTACGAGGAGGTGGTGGTGGTGTTTCTTGCCGTTCCGGTTGTGGATTTCCTCCATTTCTTCTAAATCTCAGATCTCTTCTAGGAGGCATCCTTATTATCTTAAACTGAACAATTATTTTCCAATTCTTAGCCTTAAAAGCAATAGGGGAAGGAACTCTAAACAAGGATTTCTTAAGGAACTAAACACCTTTAGTCACAAAATATGTGCACATTTCACAATACAAACTTTATGGATACTGATAAATCCGCGTACGTTAGTATGCAAGATTTAGAAAAAGCAGTAAAGAACACATGAGTTTTTACGTGGTTCGATCAAGAATCAGATCTACGTCCACGGAGGCGATGATCCTCAAGATGTTCACTATAATTTTATTACAATGAGTATCTCAAAGAGCTTTAGTGTTCAGTATTTTGCTAACCCTTTTACCTTCAATCTAACTCCTATTTATACATAAACGTAGACCTTGTAACGAATCCCTTGATTGGCGGGCTCACGATCCTTCTGTAACTGACCATGATCTTCACCATAATTGCCCATGATTTCCACCGTTACCCCATAATCTTCGCCTTTGACTCCGTCTTTAATTAGGGGTTTGATTAGGGTTTAGAGGTCAGGTTTGGGCGAACCGAGTAGGGCAAGATTAGGTCGCCCACTGCTTTGGGCTCGCTAATGGGCCTGAGAGGTTGGGCCATATCCTATCATAGCCCCCGAAAAGTCGAGGAATAGCCATGCCGAGGTGAAGTGGAGAATGTGCTTTGCCGAGGCGGGATGTTGCTTGGCTGAAGTTGTTGTTGAAGGTTCTCGATCTCTTGCTGCAAAAGGAAGCCGAATTATGACCTGAATAGCGGTGTTTGTATAGGTTACACCGGGGTTCGGTCTGAAGCGGCTTCGCTCTTCTGGAGGACGCCGAGGTCCGAGCCAAGGAGATTCTCTTGTAAGGCGGCGTCGTTGGCGGGACCGAGGTCGATTTGAATGGCTGCTTCTTGAAGGAAAGCCGAGGCACCACCGAACGATCGCTTGAAGGAAAGCCGAGGTTCGACCGATGGCTCCCGCCTCGGAGGACGCCGAGGTGCGACCAATGGCTCTGCCGCATCGCGCGGACATGGGCGTGGTCCGAGGTCCGAGCCTCCCGAGATCAATGTAATCATTACGTGATCGATCGGCGGTCTGCTTACCATAGAGTACGCCATACACGCCAGCGGTAGTTGGGTGCTCGAGCAGCGCGGCGTGTCGACTGACACATCCAATCGCAGATAGGCACGTGTGATAATTGAAGCGGCAGTTTTAGGCGCCATTTGTCCTATAAATAGGTCCAAATGTGGCAACTGCTCATTTTCTCCTTTCGACGCTTTATTCCGAGAACATACTTGTAGAAATTTCCCAATTCTTCCTTCAAACTTGTTGAAGAAGTCGGATATCTCGCCAAGAAAAGTAAGTATGTATTCTTCATCTTCTCATTCCTCTTCTCGCCTCGATAATTCTTGTTCGGTTTGGGTTACGACCGCCCATTTTCGATGTGAAGGACTATATGTGCCATAACCGCTTAGGTAAATACATAGGACTTAGTTCTAGGGTTCCGCGGTGTCATCGGTATGGGGACGGCCTCGTGATTGGGGTACCGAGGTCGACGTTAACGACGGAGGAGCTTTTGGAGATTACGAGAAATACCATATTCGGAGGATGCATGGTGGTGCTCGCGAAACCGGATGATAGGCGATGGCCTCAGGAGGATTTATCACTATATATGTAGATAGCTTGATAGCTGGACTTAGGTTTCCTTTTGCCCCTATTTTCCTTAACTTTCAAGAATATTTTCGGATCCCCATATGTCAACTGACCTCGAACTCCATTAGGTCGGTAGTGGGGCTAGGGCTGTCCTGTTATGGCATAGGCGAGGAGTTCTCCCTTGAAGTCTTGATGCGTTTTTTTAGCATCAAGTCTATAGGAGGGGTGTATTATCTGTCTCCTCGGCAGAAGCTTAAGATATCGACCCCCTCGAAGGTGTCCCATTGGCAAAATAGATATTTCTTTTTGCGGGCTGAGGGGCATCCGAGGTACGAGTGGGGCCTCGGTACAATAAAAGACGTGAAAATCAAGCCTCTGGGCCATATGGAGGAAATGTTGAATGATCTTGGTGAGATAATATCAATTAATTATACCGAGGATGACCTGAACAATGCTGGGCTGAGTGTTTATAGGTCAGAGGCGCCGGGATCAGGGTCTGATTTGGGTGAGGGCAACCTTCTTCTTTTATTCTTCCCCCGTCTGATTTCGTTGTGCTAACGAAATTATTATTCTGTGATGCAGTGAAGATTGACCCCAGTAGAGAAGTTAAGATAACGGGCTCGACGCGCCCTGCACCATCTGAGCGAAAGGAGCAGCCGAAGAAGAAGGCGAAGCGGGGCGAGTCCACCCAGCAGCCCGTGGTGGTGGTGGACGCCCTGAGAGACTTACTGACGGGACCTCAGGCGACCTCGAGCCCGACGCTGGAGATAGAGGTTCATGGCCGCTCCTTGCCGAGTGCCGGCTTCGCACTCCTTTATCCTTCCCGAAGGTATAAGTCACTGCTCTTCTCCTTTGTAATTTTGTCGTTACGCGTCGCTAACTGTTTTATATTCAGGATGCGGCCTCGGTGGCAGGCGAGATGCACCGCATGGCCGGATTCGTTGCTGAGAGCGCCTCGCGATACGAGGCGGTGGAGAGAAAACTGGCCGCTGCTGAAGCTCTGAGGGCTGCTGCTGAATCCGCGCTGGACGCTGCAAGGGCGGACGCTGAAGTTGCAAAGGCGGCTGCTGAGAGCGCCCTGAAAAAGAAGGATCGGGCCTTGCGGGTGGCCCGTGCCGAAGTGGAAAGCGCCCAGGAGGAGGCGGCCGAGGCGGAGAAGAAGCTGGCTGCACAGACAAGTGCCTTGCTGGCAGGGCAAGGACCTATGCTGAGGGCCTTCGCCAGCAGGCTTATTGAGTCGGAGAGCTTTTCCTCCTTCATCTCCGACCTGGCAGCTGTAATGAGGCCGCAGGTGATATCTGCCCACCTAGAAAAGCTGGCGGCCGAGAAGCCTGATTTTGACAAGGCCCAGCACGGTTGGGTCGAGGTCGATCCTCGGGTGGTGTGTATGAATTATGCCTGCATAATCGCCGGGGCGACCTCCTTCCCCGTGGTGGATACCTTGGCATCCTCTGCCTCGCTCCTGACGGCGGAGGCTGTAACTCAGTGCAAGGAAGATGAAGACGTAGAGCTTCAAGCATTCCTTGCTGAGGTGAGAGCCGAAACCGAGGAGGCGGGGCCGAGCTCGGACGTCCCTTCCGGAGATCGGCAGCCGTTGGAGGAGCAGCAGCAGCAGGTGGCGCAGCAGGAGGTTGGTGGGTCCGGCAATGAGCCTGAGGTCAGTGGACCTAATGTAATAGGCTGATTTGCCGGGGTCGATAGACCACTTGTGTTTAACTTCTACTTTGAATAATAGACACAATTTCTTGAAATGCGTTTTGTCCTGTTTATTTCTAGCACTCCACATCTCAATACTTCGGACTCGATCATGAGCTGCTGACAAAGCTGAAAGAAGTCCGAGGTGCTCTGGCCGAGAAGGATGAAGAAGTGACACACTGGAGGAGTCGGTCTGCCGAATTGACCCAAGTTTTGGCGAGAATGGATGTCAGCTCGGCATCAGCCGCCGACCTGAATAAGAAGATGCAAGAGGCCGACCGAGAAGTGGCCCGCCTCCTGACTGAGAATGAGGCGTTAAAGCTAAAGATCACACAACTCGAAGTCCAGGGGGCTGATTTATCTGCTGATGTGGTCCAAGGACGGCTGATGCAATGCGAGGAGCGGCTCGAGCTGACAGCAGAGGAGCTGGCTCGGATCTCGGAAGAGCATGCAGAGTACGAGAAGGTAATCCGCCGGACTGGTGGAACTACCATATCTGAAGCCGACGATCGAGTTCAGAGCTTGCTGGCGGAGGGCATGGTGCTGAGGGATGAGGAGGGGCCTAATAGCAAGAAGTTTAAAGACGCCGACTCCATCCCGGCACATACAGATGTACGAGGTCGTTAAGAACGACGCATACCCCACCCATGACGAGTCTACAGCTGGCGCCCCGGTCCAATAATTGAAGAGCTCGAAGATGAGGCGGCTACGCCGATCACGCCAAGTGCTCGCCTAATGGGTCTAGCTGAGAGGGAGCATTTAGAGGACATCACTCGGCAGGTCGGAGGCGAGGGCGTGCAAGGGCGGCAGGTCGGCGTGGAGGCCCGGCAGTCGGGGCGGGGCGTGGTCCCGGCCCGACATCGAGCTCGAGGGCCGAGGTGTGACCTCGGGTATAGAACGCCCTCCCGGCCGAAACCCGCCTGTCGGCTCGATCGCACCCGAGCAGCCGAGGTGGTGCCGTCCTCATTGATCGGGTGGAGGGCACCGAGTTCATTCCAGGAGTTCATCGCCGACCTGGAGATTTTGTGCAGGACTGGTGTAGCTTCAGCGAGACCTGGCGAGATGGGGCTAGGAAGCCCGAATGAGTTTGTATATGGCGTAGAACTTTGTATGTAGATATAAATGTATTTAGACTCGTTTCGAAGTGTGCATTTTCCCTCTTGAGAGGTACAAACATAGCTTAGGACTTCGTTTTGGTCGTAAATATATTTATACTGTATACAGAAGTGTATATCTTCCCAAATAAAGGGGCATAATTTGATGAGATCCGATCTGGATGTCTTTTGCATGTAGATATTTCAACTTAATGAGTAATCTGTATGCGTGCATGTAGACGTTCAATTTAATGAGTAGTCGATGCGTTGCCGAGACGCTCAATTCAATGAGTAATCTACGAGTGCGGCGCGCGCTTAGTGAGTACCCTACTTAGTGGGTTTTTCATCTTCGTGAGGGCGTCCCCTCGTGAAGGTTTAAATGTGGTATATCCAAATAGATGTTCGCATATGAATAAAATGAGGCGAAGTGAAATACTCATTAGAAAAATAAATGTTTTATTCAACAAGTATATAACATCGCACTTCGGCAAAGCAATAAGGAGACTAACATGACGCTGATCTGAAATCGAAGCTATGTAAAGTACCTCCTTAAATGAGTGATATGCCAGGTTCGGGGGATAAGCGCACCGGATAGGTGAGATAGCTTGTAGGCCCCCTTGCCGAGGTCCTCGTGAACGCGGTATGGGCCTTCCCATGTCGGATCCAACTTGTTAAGACGCCGGCTCGCTGGCTTCATTATTTCAGGACGAGGTCGCCTACTTGCGCAAGGAGGCTTTCACCCTTTGTTGTAATACCGCGCGACACGGCCCTCAGTACTTAGCTTCGCTTATGAAGGCGAGTTCGCGTTTCTCTTGAGAGCATCAAGGTTGGCCCGCAGTCGCCCCTCGCTCCCATTTTGGTCAAAGTGAAGAGTGTGTGGGCTTGGCGCCGATTTCAGCCAGATGACGGCCTCGGTTCCATAGACCAAGCGAAAGGCGTTTCTCCGCGAAGTCCGAGGTGTCGCTCAGAGGACCGAGGACTTGGGGAGGTTTTCACCCGACCACCTTTAGCTCGGTCTAGCCTCTTCTTTAATCCTTATGACGATCGTGCGGTTCGTCGGCTGGTCTCGACCATTCGCTGGTGTGCGACAAGGTGAAGCGTTGTTCGATCCGGAGCTCTTCACACCATTTCTTGAAATTTTGTCCACGAACCAGGTGCCGTTATCCGAGATCAGAATGTGCGGTATGCCGAAGCGGCAGACTATGTTTTTCCACACGAATGTCTGAATCCTTTTGCTCGTGAGGCTCAAAAGTGGCTCAGCTTCGACCCATTTTGTGAAGTAGTCTATGGCTACGACTAAATATCGAAGTTGACCTGGTGCTCGGTCGAACGGGCCAATGATATCGATCCCCCACTGCATGAAAGGCCACGGACTCGCAGTCGCTCGATCGGTCCGGGTAGCTTTTGACCATGGAGTGTCGGCACTTTGACACTTTTGACGAGCTCGGCCGATCTTGAATAAGGGCGGGCCAATAATATCCCGACCTCGCCTCTTTTCGAAAGAGCCCGTGACCGATGTGGCTTCGTAAGATCCTCTGTGAATCTCATTAAGCACGTAGTCGGCTTCTTCTGGCCCAAGGTACCTCAGGAGGGGTTGAAGGTAAGACTTCCGGTAGAGAGCGCCCTCATATATGAGATACTTCTTGGATTTCACCATCATCTTTTTGGCCTCAAGCCGGTCCTGAGGTAGTGTACCAACCTCCAGGTAGGCTTTCAGGGGCGTCATCCAGTTTAGCTCAACTTCTGTGATAACGCCGACGTGGGGCGCCTCGATGCTTCTGGAATGAACTTCCTCCACTGGCGGATTTGCCGATGACGAAGCCAATTTACTAAGGACGTCAGCTCGGCTGTTTTCCCCTCGTGGGATTTGGTGAATACTGAAATACCTGAATGAGGTCAGCATATCCTTTGCCTTCTAAAGGTATTGCTTCATTCGATCCTCCTTGCCTCAGATATGTGCCTAGGACCCGGTTTACCATGACACGGAATCTTCGAATATCTGGACTTTGTCCACTTTCAATTCCTTTGCGGTGGAGTCCCGAGATCGCTGCCGCACTCCACTTCGTTGTTGGTGGTCGGAAGGTAAACCGAGGCGACGCCACTTTTGCTTATCTCGGGCCGAGGAGGAGGATGCCCGCCATTGCCTGCCTTGCATGAAGCTCCGCCCACGTACATCTGCCAAAGAACCATCGGGCGATGCAAGGATGTGTTCCTCCGCGAGTGAGGGAGTGACCTCGCTAGTAGAGCCGACTCGTGAATTTGGCCTCCGCCAGAAGTCACGAGCTTGCCCTTTTATGGCCGGCACCTGGGAGACGAGATGTCGTGCTCACCGAGCTCCAAAGTGCCCACTGGCTATACGTCCGATGACTCGGCTTTGACAAGACTTGTCTTAAAGGTAAGTCCGTTAGTACCGGACGGAGTGGGCTTGAAAGTAGGGTCGGAGGCATCGCTTGCTCACTGCATGAGCTACCTTCTCGAGGTTGGTGTACCTTGTCTCCGGTCCTTTGAGAGCCCGGTGATGAAGTAGATGGGGAGTTGCCGTCCCATCTCATCTCGCACCAAGATCAAGACCGATTGCCTCGTCCGAGGCGGCGGACACAACGATAGGGTTTCACCTTGCTTGGGGTGGATAGGGTCAAGCGGTCGGCGAGATATTCCTTCACCGCGCATGGCGACCGGTGTTCTTCCCGCCAGCGAACTGAGCTCTCCTCGATCTTGAAGAAGGAAAGTCGCTTCTCAAATCGAGATAGGAATCATCGAGGCGGCCAGCATCCGTGAGTTTGTGTATTTCACGGATGGTTCTCGCACCGCATGTCGAGCAACTCGCCTTCACCTTGGTAGGATTGTCCTTGTGCCTTCTTGAGAAACCCAAGATCCCTAATTTACCCGCCTTCACCACGAATGTGCACTGGGATTAAGCTTGAGGTCGCCGACCGAGGAGGCGGAGGATAGTTTCGAGGTCGACGGCGAGTTCTCGCCTTTTTGCTTTGACTACTATATCGTCGACGAGACTTCAATGATTTCCCTATGTGATCTTTGAAGATCGCGCCCACCATCCTTTGGTAGGTAGCTCCAGCTGCTTTTTCGGAAGGCATCTTCCCAGAGGCAAAGACACCAAGTCGTTGATGAACGCTGTTTTTGGGCGTCCTCCGGCTCATCAGACTTGGTGGTATCCTCAGATAAATCCAGAACCAAGATCTCATGTCCCACCAATGCCTCCACCTTCTTGTCAATGTCGGGAGGGGTAACAATCCTTTGGGCGTTGTTTATTGAGGTCGGTATAGTCGACACACATGCGCCATCCCTCTCAAGCTGAACCACAACCGGATTAGCCATCCGTGTTGGGTATTTGACCTCATGTGATTTTAGCCTCCCGAGTTGGGTCACCTCGCTCTTATGACCGGCTGCGCCTCGCGGCAAAACTTCTCTTTGCCGAACTAGTTTAGTGGTCGGGTCGATGTTGAGACGATGAGTTATGAGCTCGGCGAGACCACTGGTCATGTCAAGTGGGGACCATGCAAATACATCCCCGTATTCCTTAGAAGTCGCATGACTGTCATGCGAATATTAGTCGAACCACGGGTGCCGACCTTGACAACTTTGGAAGGGTCGTCAGATAGTCAAGATTCTCGGTCAGTCATCCCGAGGTAGCAAATTCGAGGTTCTCAGAATTGCTAGGCCCGAGGTAAGGCCGCATCTTGGGTTGAGACTCGTAGGCATTCTTTAGCCGCCGCTTGGTCACCCCGAATGCTTAACACTTCCACCGGGTGGGTATCTTAATGGTGAGGTGGTACACGGAGCGCACGGCCCTGCTTGCGTCTGACCAATCTCTTCCTGTGATAATGTTGTATGGAGAGGAGCTCGGACCAAGAAAAATTGAATAGCCTTGGTGACCGACACGGGAGCACGCCCCACGATAACCTGAAGGGTAATGACACCCTCGGGTTGAACCGCCTCGAGTAAAGCTCCGCAATCGAAGGCGCGGGATGTACTAAATTCCTCCAACATCAAGTTTATCCAGCAGCTCGAATATGATGCTAACGGAGGCTCGGCGTCAATGTAGACCCGATGTACGTTTTGTTGCCCACCACGGCTTGTATAGTAATGGCGCCCCGGTGGGGCATAATCTTGGGTACTGGGTTATCTTTGGAGAACACGATGTTCTCTCCATCCCGGAGTCGCTTGTTTTTCGGCTCCTCGGGGGTCGGCCTCCGAGCCTCATTTCTAAGTGACGACCTCGTCGCACCAACGGGCAGTCCGGTTATAGCATAGACCTGCTCCATTGCATTGAGACCTTCGTCCTCGTCATCTTCAGGTCGGGCTGCCGTTGAGGTCGGTCCGTAGTTGTTACCACCTCCATTTTTCCCTCTGCGCTTTTTATTACCCGCCCAGTCGGCCGATGTACTTCTTCGGCCTTCTTCGACGAGCTCGTCAATCTGTGAGCTCAAGATCCTGCGGTCTTCAGATCGTGACCGCACTCGGTGGTAGTCACAATACTTTCATGTTGACTTTTTTCGATCCTCCTTTCATAGGAGGGGTTTGGAAAGAGCTCAATGTGAAGCTCAAATATTTCCGCCTGGATTTGAAGCGGGGCGCCGCTATTGCTGGGCCCGCCGAGTCCCACCTTGATTCTACCGACCCTTTTGATTCTCTCGAACGCACTTCGCGCTCAAGCACTCGGCCTCGATCCTCTGGCTTCCTTCTTTCAGTCCGCTGCTCATCCTAGATCTCTCTCTTCTTCTGGTCCGACTCGCCTCCTTTGACGGTTGTCCACCAAATTCCAAAGTTTGCTCGCCGCCTTTGGTTGTTCACGGTGATCTCTTTATTCGAGCACCGGTCGGATCCCGTTCTTGAATGCGTTGATGATGTAGAGATCATTACACTCATCTATTTTAAGGGACTCCTTGATGAATCTTGAGACGAAATTCGACATTGTCTCATCCCGTCCTTGGCGGATTGTAAGCAGATCGGAAGAAGGTTGTTGAGGCGGCATTTTTTGGTAAAAATGCCATTTGAACCGATCCATGAGGTCTTTGAAGCAATGGATGCTGTTCTGCGAACGAGGTGAACCAACGTCAAGCCGGAGATCAAGACCCTCGGGAAGACCTTACACATGTGGAAATCTTCCATCCCTTGGTTTGCCATGTTAGTGGTATAGGCAAATAGGAAGTCGGAAGGATCTCCAAGGCCATCGATGCGCCGATATTTGGAGCACGGTATCGCTGTGGCGGTGTATCCAATCTCCTTGAGAAAGGAGAGATAATCCGCCGTGCCGGTCGAATCCGGGAGCTCGTTGCCATCTCTCTCGGAGGAGTGGAGAGCGATAGCGTCTGTCTTCCTCCGGGGGGAGTTCGACTTCTCCTTTCTCTCTTCTCCCCGCCCATCGCATGGGCATTACGCCGAGTGGAGAACGGCTCGCGGATGGTATGAGGCGAATGGTTGCGATAGTTTGACCGAGGCGAATGAACTCGGGTATTGGGCGGTCATCGCGCAGCGGTGAACGTTGATTGGTTCAAGAGGTGAACGACTTGGTTGCTCGTAATCACCAATTCGGGCACTCTTGATGGGCCCGCCCGCTTGTCCTCCTCGTTGAGGAAACTCAAATTGATTAAGGTTGGCGCTGAGGAATTGACACCGCCGACCGAGACCTCGTGGGAGCGGTGAACCTCCTATTCACCGATCGAGGTCGGCATCTTCCTCCTCGTTGGGCGGCCATCCCGAGGGTGTATGGAAGCATTCTCCATGTAGCCCTCGGTGTGTGACCGCTGGTGGCATCCGCGATCCCTTTCCCCGACGCCGTGACCACCGATCGTCCTCTCTCGCGGTTGTTACCGACATCGCCCGCAATTAGCGCGTTGCACATGTCCTTGCCATTAAATTGTAGAAAACACAACTTTTGTTCAAAAAAGAGTTCCCACAGACGGCGCCAATGATAAATCCGCGTACGTTAGTATGCAAGATTTAAAAGCAAGAAAGAACACGTGAGTTTTTACGTGGTTCGATCAAGAATCGATCTACGCCCACGGAGGCGATGATCGCCAAGATGTTCACTATAATTTTATTACAATGAGTATCTCAAAGAGCAGTGTTCAAGATTTTGCTAACCCTTTACCTTCAATCTAACTCCTATTTATACATAAACGTAGACCTTGTAATCTAATCCCTTGATCGGGGCTCATGATCCTTCAGAATCGACCATGATCTTCACCATAATTGCCCATGATTTCCACCGTTACCCCATAATCTTCGCCTTTGACTCGCTCTTTAATTAGGGTTTTGATTAGCTTTAGAGGTCAGGTTTCGGCGTAACCGAGTAGGCAAGATTAGGTCGCCCACTGCTTGGGCCTGCTAATGGGCTTGAGAGGTTGGGCCATATCCTATCAGATACTTATCTTATTCCTTACCTAATATTTCATATTCCAATTTTGTATATCACTCTAAGTATTTTCGAGTAAGCAATAGCAGATTTAAAATTCTGTCCCGTAGAATTTCAAATGAAGAACTATGCTCATGTCACTAATTACGCAAGTGACATACGTTTGCCGAAACTTCCATTCCATCCTCGTATCATTCTCGTTTACATTCGTCAAGTGAGACTTAAAAGCATTCTAAGTTCTCTAACTCTGATGTTTCATCAAACACTATGACATAGATAGTATCTTATGTTCTCGTTTAATCTAAGTACTTTGTATAAATGATCATGAAATTTTAAACATATCTACGCTCATTTGAAAACAAACTTCACATATTCAATATGTTTTTCAAAACAACATTTTATTCATACTTACAGACATATAACTCTATACATGCCAATCATCAATTTTCACATACCAACCGGGTATGAGCTTTAAGTTCATTACAAACAAATCACTTGTTTGTCTTATCATTAATAATTCAAAGCTATTCACTTTTCTTTTCAACGGCATGTCCAAAAATATTTATCACTTTAATTTTCCTCATGATTGTAACATAAAATCTTTCAAAACTCTTTTAAAAACATACCTTACTTTAGAAAACACTTTTCCTTGCTGGTTGAGCGTGATGAAGAGGAGCGTTGAGCGGTGACTTCTTCATGAAGAGTCTAGTGATTCAGGCCAGACTTTGGGATAGAAAGAATATTTTGGTTCAAAGCAAACGAACTGCTCTGATACCACTCTGTCACAGCCCGGTTTGGCTTATCCTTACTGGACCGTGTCTTGGGATTCGGTTTAAGTGGATATGAAAGAATAAGGGTTTCAACTCATTTCACCTACGAAGAGAATATAGATGTTCCAATGTAAACGGAAATCATGACGGAGCAAAATAGCTTATATATAATAGATGGTTTCAAGGTTTCAACAAAACAAAGAGCTTTTACAAAGCTTAACATAGTAACAAAAGATAATGTAGTCTCAAGAGTTTGGCGGTTAATAAAACGTGTGAGACATGCATGTGAAGATGCATTCTCAAGGCGAACCAAAATACTTCATACTACTTGATAAAAGATTCCGCCAACTCCCGCCTGCTCCATCATTCCGCTCAACTCGCACATTTAAAACAAACATGCAGGTGAGTATAAAGATTGCACTCGGTGGACACATTGTCAAAACATTCTACTTTAGGAAATATTGATCGCCTCATCACAATAAGACACAAGGGGTTTTATTTGAAAAGGCCTTGCGCTTACTAAAACATTTTCTCATTTTCACAAAGTCGATCGCAGATCATTTTCTTTCACGATATTCCAAGTCGGTTATGGATAACGTGTCGGGAAAAGCCTCCTTCACCCGGACGCACAACAAATGAAATGACCAAATGACTCGATGTCTAAGCAAATGAGCGACCCAGACTCAAATGCTTATCGTGTACAAAATCCTAACTAGCATCTCACCAAGAAGACCGAATTGTATTAACTTCCTCGTTGCCCTGAGCAACCCGAATGGATATATACAAAACATAAAACATTTTTGGCGAGACAATATCGTATTTAAAATTTTGCGTAAAGCGAAGAAAGTAATAACAAGAAACATTTTCCAAAAGCTCGTAATTAGTTTTTGTAAGAAAGCCCACCTCGAGAACTTATAGTTCTTACGCCACTAGTACTTAATTATCGCCTTCTTTCTCCTCCGAAAGGGACCCTTTTTCAATGTGAGAAACGAGGTTTAGTACATCACTATACTTTTCGATGAGACGAACATCGCCTATAACGCCCTATGCATCAAATAAGGCTAACGCCGGACTTATATCGACGCTTCCTAATCAAAATGATGTCGACATGACATCGCCATCATATAAGAGATATTCCATCTCTTTAGTATACGATGTGCGCTTTAATGTACTTACGTAACGTAAGTTACATTGTTACCAAACGTACTACGTCACATAGATCACGATTATCGAATTTCGTGCGCTTTGACCTTGGTCAACGCTTTTGGTCAACAATTTTCACTTGTCAACATTTAGTCAACAATTTTGACTAAAGTCAACATTTGACTTTTTAATTCCTTTTATGTAATTCTATTATTTTATGTGCAATTCTTATTCTAAAAATTCCCATAAAATCATAATATGTTTAAAACATCATTTTTGATCATATTATGCAATTATATCTCATAAAATAATTTAATTATATTAATACTTATAACTTATAGTTTTTGAAAACCCTAATTAAACTAAGCAAATAATTTCCAAAAATTCCAATAAAATCACATAACACATACTCATATATAAGCATCCTTACTATAACATAATTTTTATTTATTGTGAGCTATTGAATTTAATCTTCCTAAGTCACTTTTGAAAATTTGGACTTAGGTCCAATAAATTTTTAACAATTCCAATAAATTCATACAACACTATATTATGATTCTACACTTTCAATATGTTATGATAACACTCAAACATGGATTATATCTCATCATAATATCATGTTCTATAATTTTCGAAATTCATAGACTTAGGTACTAAAGTTTTCCAAAAATTCTACATAAAATCATATAAGCATAATTAATACCCTAGATCATGATTCCATGCTTAAATCACCAATTAAAAATCATAATAATCAACATATCATACCTTCAAGTTTTCGGTCCATATATAGAAGTTGATATCATGCTTGATTTTGTGATATAATTATACTACATGCTTAATAACATCATATAAATACAATATCTAAACATATTAGCCTGAGTCACATAATTTTCGAAAATTACATGAACAACATAAGCTTATAACATAAATTCTAACCTTTTTATCGGATTTGATCGTAAATACGACGTTATTCTTTTTCCGATCGAAGAACGCTTTGAAGAACACTCTCTATTTTTTCTATATTTTCTCCTATTTCTCTATATTTTTGGTTATGATGTTATGGGAGGGTAATCTCTATTTATAGGAGCTATGGACGATTATAATGATTACTTTGTAAAATATTTTAAGGTAATTAAAGTCAAAAATTACAACTCATCTTATCTCCTTAATTTTTGAACCATGCAAGTTGTATGGGAAAATCTTATCATATCTTATCTCATATCTAGGTGTAAAGATAAGAATTACAACTCATACCTTATCTTCTTATTATTTTCGCCATAATGATAATAATATGCCAAATATTTTATTTTTCTCCAATTAATAGTTATATGATATAATAATAATCTTGGATGATGAAATAAATCATAGGAAAATTTATTAAGGTCATTTCTATGTACTAATGTAAAGTTATCGGCAAATAATTCGAAATTACGGATAAATTATCAAACTATTATTATTTTTATAACCAATATTATTTTTATGATTAATTACATAAATATAATGATATTATATCATAAAATAAATTTTTGGAAAATTTCTAAGCATTTTCCCCAATTTTTTCGAAAATTAGGGTTTCTAGGAATTAAATTTCATAAAATTCCATTCCCTTAATTTCGAAATTTTTATAATTTCTAGGAGATAAGATTGATCTAGAATCATGATATTTATCAATTATATAATTAAATAAATTATTTAATACAATCATCACATTAATTGTGATTTTCAAAAATCACACATAAAATCATAAGCTAATTTCGAAAATTCCATACACTAAGGAAAAGATTTTATCTTTTATGATGTTTATCACATTACTACACCCTTCTAAGAGATAAACATGACCTTATCTTATCTCTAAATAAAATATCTTAGTTTATACTTATCTTTAAAATGTCATTTTCAACCTTATCTTATCTCTTAAGAGTCATTATCAAACCTTATCACATCCACCTCATGCTTAGGTGTTCAAGATAACTTTATTGTCATATACTATAAGATAAACATGACAACTCATCACATAAAATCAAGTGATCATATAATAATTCACAAATTATTTATTCATTCTCTTGATTTTCGAAAATAATCAAATAAATAAGGAAAAATATTTCTTTTTCTTCCTTAGTGTAAATAATATCCTAAATATGCTTAAAAACATATTTAAAAATTATTTCGTTCAAATTTTTAAGAGAAATTTCGATTTATTCAAAATCGACAATTACCGACGTTCACTTTCATACTCGTTTCTATCGTACTGTTCCTTCTTTATTTTCGAAATTTTTAAACCCTGAAATTCGGGTATTATAGTTATAGAGCCAAAGAGGTGTTGGAGCTAGTCCATTCTGACCTGTGTGGACCTATGTCCACACAAGCTCGTGGAGGATACGAGTATTTTGTCACTTTCATTGACGATTACTCAGGGTATGGGTACATATACCTGCTTCACCGCAAGTCTGAATGCTTTGAGAAATTCAGAGAATTTAAGGCGGAAGTGGAGACGAAGCTAGGTAAGACTATCAAGTCACTGCGGTCTGATCGCGGTGGCGAATACCTCAGTAACGAATTCATGGACTATTTGGTGCAGTGTGGGATTACCTCCCACCTCACTAAACTGGGCACACTACAGCAAAATGGTGTGTCAGAGTGAAGAAATAGGACTCTCTTAGAAATGGTTAGATCAATGATGAGTTATGCAACGTTGCCTATTTCGTTCTGGGAGTATGCCTTAGAAACAGCGGCATACTTACTAAATCTAGTACCGTCCAAGTCAGTCGATAAGACCCCTTTCGAGTTATGGTTTGGGCGCAAGCCAAGTATAAACCACATAAGGAACAAGAAAGCTGACAAGTTAGAGGTTAGATCTGAAGCAAGACTGTTTATTGGCTATCCTAGAGGAACGAAGGGTGGTTATTTCTACAGTCCTGAGGATCAGAAGGTCGTTATTAGCACTAACGCTCGATTCTTAGAAGAGGATTATATGAGAAACCATAAATCCCAAGTTGAAATATACTTCAAGAATTAGAAGATGATTGTATTCCGCCACCGATTAAACTAAATGTACGAGATGTCGTGTCTAGTGGGAGGGATCGACACCAAATATTTCAAGAAATTGAAGTGGGTCAAGTTTCACCGAGATACCGATCGCATGAGTGACACCTATCCAAAGAAGTTGTGCAAGATAGAGAACCACGAGTTACCGCACCCACCGTTGCCATTGTGCGGTAGCTTCTCATCGTAGTGGGAGGTTGTTCGTCAACCCGAGCGATTTATGTTCGTGGGTGAATCTTCGGTTTAGTCCCCAGAAACGAGCAAGGCGTAATCAACCCATGGACATACAAGGGAGGCGATACAAGACACTGATGCAAGATCATGGCACACCGCTATGGACTTAGAAATTGAGTCCATAAAAGCTATGGATGTATACGAAAAGAAACCTCTACCAGATGGCAAGGAAGCCATAGGTAGTAAGTGGGTATACAAGAGGAAGAGAGATTTAGATGAAGAGGTTTCGGCTTTTAAAGTCAGGCTTGTGGCGAAAGGGTACACTCAGATTGAGGGCATTGATTTAGATGAGACCTTTTCGCCTGTAGCAATGCTCAAGTCCATCGGAATTCTTCTGGCCATAGCAGCCCACTTAAACATTGAGGTTTGGCAAATGGATGTGAAAACTGCTTTTCTAAACGGTTACCTTGAATAAGGTAGAGACATCTATATGCAGCAACCCGAAGGTTATATGGTGAAGGGTGAAGAGCATCTTGTATGGAAGCTTAAGAAGTCCATTTATGGACTTAAGCAAGCTTCCCGATCATGGAACTTACGCTTTGACGAGGTGGTAAAGTCCTATGGATTTACCTAGTTGCCTAGCGAAAGTTGTGTGTATCGTTTCGATGTCAACGGTGACGTGGTATTTCTTGCACTTTACGTAGATGACATCCTTCTACTTGGCAACAATGTGAAGCTGTTATCAGACGTAAAGAGTTGGTTATCCGATCAGTTTCAAATGAAAGACTTAGGAGATGCAGCGTACATTCTTGGGATCAAGGTTTATCGAGATCGTAAGAGAAAAATGTTGAGCTTATCTTAGGCATCTTACATTGATACTGTAATTACTCGTTTTAGCATGCAGAACGCCAAGAAGGGAGTGCTACCTTTCAGGCATGGTGTTCCTTTATCTAAGGAGCAGTCACCTATGACTGCAAAGGAGATAGAGAAAATGAAACAAGTTCCTTACGCTTCCGCCGTAGGAAGTCTCATGTATGCAATGCTATGTACGAGACCAGATATCTGCTATATATGCGGTAGGCATAGTAGCTAGATATCAGTCTAACCCTGGACAAGCTCATTGGACTGCGGTAAAGCATATACTCAAGTACCTGAAAAGGACTAGAGATTATAGGCTAGTTTACCAAGCAGATAGTCTAATGCCTTTGGGTTATTCAGACTCGGATTTCCAAGCTGACCGTGATGAGAAAAAGTCTAGCTCAGACTATGTGTTTACCTTGGGAGGATGAGCCATATCCTGGCGGAGTGCAAAGCAGCGATGCATTGCGGACTCTACCATGGAAGCCGAATATGTAGCCACTTCGGAGGCTGCTAAGGAAGATGTATGGTTCAAGAACAACCTCATGGATCTAGATGTGGTACCTGGTTTGCCCAAGAGTATCATAGTATACTGTGATAACTCAGGTGAAGTGGCAAACTCGAAGGAACCACGGACCCACAAGGCAACCAAACACATAGAGAGAAAATACCATGTCATACGAGAGATCGTTAGACGAGGAGACGTGCTGATTGAAAAGATTAGTACTGCGGATAACCTAGCTGACCCATTCACGAAAAGTCTGCCGCAAAAAGTCTACGAAGAGCATATTAGAGGACTTAGATTGCGCAAGATGGCACCCACTTAGAAGGAAACTTTTGTAGAAGTAGGAGAAGCAAAGTGATGGTGTTGTTTGTAATAGCTAGTAGAGAGACACATTGTATACTAAAAGTTTGCTTTAGTATAAGTGGGAGATTGTTGGATTTGTATACTGGAAGCAGTTTTGGTTTAGCTTGTATACAATGTTTCCTGTTACCACTATTACAATCTCCCATCTAAATTGTTTACTTGATTGCATACGTATGTCCGTTTATCTCATATATAGGTTAGATCATACAGTGTGTTGTAGATCACAGAAGTCTGTATGATTGGTCAAGCTTAATGAGATATAAAAAGAATCACAGCTGAGACAACTTGAGGACGAGTTGTCGGTATAGGCTACGGTATAGATAAGAAGTGACTTGACTTAGTTACTTGTCTATACTGGTACGTCTCTGACGTATTGATGGATCACAGTGAGATGTGTTCTTCTATCTGACCGTCGTGAAGAACCTAGATCTCGGTGACTTTACGTTGATCTATACCTCGATAAGGTATTAGGTGAATATTAGTTGCTGACCATCACTTTGACTTGTTATGGTTGAGTGTTAAATGAGATAACCCAATATTCTCTGCATCTTGGGTGGTGGTAGTGCTTGTATGTCATGCTAGTTGCCTGTATCGAGTCACCGTATCCGTTTAGGATGATGACGTCCCCTTAAGGAGCTCAAAAGGTTTATTGTACTAAACCCTGCAGGTTGAGATATCTCAAGTACAATAATAAAGTTGAGTGGTACTACTTAAGGAATTAAAGTAATTAATTATTTTAAGCAGTCAGAACGCTGTAAATAATTAATGGACGTACGATATCTTAAATACGGGGATCCGTTAAGTCTAAGTGCGAGCCCGACTCAACTTCGAAATAAAGGGTAAGTCAAGATTTATTCTCTAGTGGCATGAATAAATGTTTATGAATTAATTTATGTTCTGGGCTAAACATAAGATAATTAATTTATTTGAGGCCCATCTTTATTCCTTGCATTTGATCCCTGGGCTGGCCCATCAAGGCCTGGAGCTTAGAGAATTTCGTTCCTTCCTTATAGAGTCCCTCTGGGACTCTGTTTTGAACATCTCTATCTAAAGATATATTATTATATTTATTAGATATGTAGAAATCATATCATGATAGGATTTAAAGTTGCATTATAAATATAAGGTGAGAGAAAATCAAAAGATAATCTAAGTGTGAAATTTTCGAAAACTCTACTTCTCAAAGTTGGGATTTTCGAAAACTTCAAAAGAAGGAAGAAGCGAATTTCCACAGTACTCTCCATAGATTGTCCTCACTCGACATTGGAGATTAGGCAATCGGGATACAGTCCAGAAGATCAAAGCACGAGTATTGATCCAATTCTTTCCTGACAAATTCGCAGGTAAACACGAGAAAACACCAACGTGTTGTAATTAATTATATAGGTGCATGCAAGGTATATAATCAATGTATGGTGAATTAAACATCCAAGATAGATCATCGGGAGAGGGTTAAATTCAGATTTCCCTACAGAAGCATCCGTCATTTGTAAATGCGCATGCTCCCTTGTGACTCATATGGCACCTGGGGCACACGGGGAGCCTCACAAATTCCTGGTATCCCCCGCCAGCGGGTACCATGGGGCGTCCATTTCCTTGCCCGTGCCCAGATGACACGTTATTCCCTTGCCATGGCCTCCTATCGGCCTGGCCAGTGTTGGACCCTTGACCTTGGTGGGGTCCTTCCACTTCCTCTTCCCACGATCCCCTTGGTGATTCGGGGGATGTACTGCGACAGTCCTGTCTTCGGGCATGGCAACCTTGATGTCCAACGCCCGACTGAGGGCCTCATGGTAAGTCAGATTTTTGTGGCCAGCTAGCGAGACCCTGATTTCATGACGGAGTCCTGCCTGAAACTTTTCTGTCATCTTCTCGTCGGTGTCGACTAGCTGAGGCGCATACCGCGACATCTCGCAGAATGCACGATCGTAATCTGAGACCGTCGTCTTTCCCTAGCGCAGGTTGTAGAACTCATGTTCTTTTCTTTTCCGGTAGCTCTTAGGAATTTACTTCTCGTACACCTCCTCCTTAAATTCCTCCCAGGAGAAATCGGATAGAGTCTTCCTCTTCGCCTCCCACCAGAAGTCGGCGACACCAGTCATCTGGAAAGCAACGCATGACAAACGTTATTGAGATGTGCAGTGAAGGAAGTTAAAGATTCACTCCAGTGCGCGAATCCAGAGTTCAGCATCCACGGGACTTGCAGTCCCGTTGAAAGTGGGCGGGTTATGCCTGAGGAATAGTTCCTCAATCCGCCTCGCCGGTGGTGGTGGGGGTGGAGTGTCTTCTCTCTCAGGTGTTACTTCTCGATTTCTTATTCTCGGCGGCATCCTATCCTTCATAAAGATACGTAATTAGATATCGTCTTATACCATCCATCAGGATCAATGTATATATGTCAGCACGGTATTTATACAATTATGAGCATAAATCTAGCACATCATCGAACACCACATATCACAATTTTAAAACAAAAGGCTCTCGAGGAGCTATCATCATACCACATCAATTGCCTCTACGAGTTATAAACCTCTTCAAGCGAAAGTTCATTCCTTCTCAGTCGATGCTTCGCCTCATCCGTGCTCATTGGAAACCTTGACTCTTCAATAGATTCATCATAACTTAAGAAAAGTGGTACTTTCTGTTTGCCTTCCCATCTTTTCTCAGCGGATCAGCTGTCATGCCCCAATTCCCGAGTGGAGGCACGGATGTCGTGGTATGATTAGGGGTGGGGGTTAAGAAGCGGGAAAGAAGGAGGAATACATAAAACATACACGATAAGAAGATGTGACCATGAAATCGGGCAGCATCTCCTCTATAACTAGGACATATCCTGAAGGGGAGGGGTAAGCAAACAATCCACCAACAGAATTATACCGACACCATAACTTCAATGAACGTGATCTCGAATTGTAATAAGTAATGCAAGAAAGCAAAATAGCATTACACCCTATTGACTAGACCAGTCAACCACATAGCATGCTCATATCGAGACTCACAGCATAATAACGTAACAAGCCTTGTTCCCAATCAGAAAGCAAAATAAGGGACAAGAATACATCAACATCAGAATACGTATATATAACACAACATCGCGGAAGCATAGCATGAAGAACCCGCAGCTCCACCCCTTAACGTCGCCCGTCAAACCCTCATTTATCTGTGAAAAGATTTGAAAAAGAGTTTGGGTTGAGTACTAGCGCACTCAGCTGAGGTTTTATCATAAATCAAAAGAATCATGATGCCGTGTTCATAGCACTTACCTTAGAAGGTTTTAAAACGTAAATCCACTTCTAAGTAAGCAAAATAGATTTTTCATTTTCCGATACCGATCCGTTATTACTGTTGTTCTCATCATAGAACCAAAGAACCACGGCTCGGAACGTATCCCTCCAGCCCATCACATCTCACTCGCTCGAATATATCCAGTCGGTCCATGCCCGAAACGTATCCAGCCGGCTAACTCGGTGTGGACTCAAGGGTCAAATCCCCGTCAGAACCATAACCACCTCATTACCATTTCGTGTGGACTTCGGGGTCTATCCCCTTCGTAACCATAACCACGTGTTCTGGGTCTATCCCTTCGATCAATACTCAAGATGGTGATCAACCCACCGAATAGAGATCCGTGCACAATCAAAATAGAACCACATCTCGGATCGGGAAACAAGAATACCTTCACCAAAACATTTTACTGCGCACGTGTTTTATTTTGAAATATCGTAGTAAATAACTCAAAATAAGCATATATAACCCAACCTCGAATGCATTTAAAACGTCGGATCCGATGATCGCACCGATCGACTTTGGTAGGTACCGTAACAAGAAGAAACAACTTTTGGGGTCACATCCTACAAAGCAAAGCAACATCGTGATCCAAACGAAGATCAAGCAAAGCGAAGTTTTTGACTTTCTCAACCCACATTTGCACTCTCCGGTTTTCAAATCAACTCGATGCGAAGGAAATATATTCAGGGCATCAAGACCTATAATAGGGTACCTTCAAAATATGCATGCATGCAAGTTGACTCAAATCTTAGCAGCGAAGAAGCTTCAAAAATCAATGCCTATCCTCAGATCTTGGATAAACCATCCAAAATCGATGCATGAAAATGGAAACATAAGCAATATGCATAACGACGAACATAGAATGACAAACTATGTTGAAAATGGATAACCCGGTCATGTACTTCCTTTAGAAAACTCGAAGCAACGGAAAACATCCCGACATGCGTAAACACGAAAAATGTAAAAAACGGAATCGGTACTTTAGTAGAATGCATAGCCCGAACTCAAAACCTAAAGGGCCATAGCTAGGGTGGCCCGTTGACCACCAAATTGGCGGCCAAGGGGGCGGCGGGGGTTTCAGCCAAATAGGCCGGCCTCCGGCCGTTTTCTCGCCTCGTCCTTTAGAAACCCGAGTTCTATGCTATATGATCTACTAAAAGGCGGAATCAAAACAAGAAAAGGACAAAATAGAAAACGGGCTCTTTGGGAGGGTTAATCGGCGGTGGTGGCGGCGGCAAGAAGACAATGGCGCCGCCGAGCCTCCCGGCCGATCCCCACTCCTCCAGCTCAAGAAGTACTTGGAGCCGCTCGGCTCGTCCAAACACAGAGAAACGAAGAAATGAACGTTGAAAATGAAGGCCCTAGCCTCCTATTTATAGGAAAGAAGGGTCAAGAAATGCTTACAAGCGCCCTTTTCAAAACGTAAAAGCGACGCAACTTTTGCAAATGGACTCCAAATTTAGCAAACTTTGTACCCATGGACTCGAAATAAAATACCAGACACAACGACAATAAACAAGATATGCTTTTAAAAGACCCATGAAAAGTCTAGTTTTTCGATAACTTCCCCAGAGTGCCAAACCTTCGTGGGTGGTCGAAAACCTGCATACTTAGTGTCTATGAATTCATAAGACACTCTTCACAACGCCTGAGGTTTCATGATGGTCGCATCACCGAAACAAAAATTCAACCTTTTGACCTTTCTTAAAAAACGTGCCATACAAACCTGACGCTTAGGAAGGACGGGGTATTACATCCCTCCCTCCTTAGAAAAATTTTGTCCCTGAAATTTCAAACATGTGGCGGAAACAACTCAGGGTACTGAGCCCTGAACTTGTCTTCCAACTCCCACGTAGCTTCCTCTTCTTCATGGTGATTCCACAACACCTTCACCAAAGGAATCTGCTTGTTCCTCAACTCCTTGACTTCTCGTTCTAAGATAGCCACTGGTATTTCTTCGTAACTCAGATCCTGAGCAAGAACCACTTGGTCATGCTTGATCACGTGTTTTGGGTCGAACACGTACTTTCTCAGCTGAGAAACGTGAAACACGTCGTGCACATCTCCGATGCTAGGCAGCAAAGCTAACCTATAGGCAACCGGGCCTATTCTCTCGAGAACTTCGAAATGTCCAACGAACCTCGATCGCAACTTACCTCGTTTCCCAAAATGAACGACTCCTCTCGGTCGAGGAAACCTTAAGGAAGACGCGATCTCCGACCATGAACTGAAGATCCGTACGACGCTTGTCTTCATAGGACTTCTGCCTGTCCTGAGCTTCCTTGATCCTTCGCTTGATCTGATCGATAACCTCGACCGTCTGTTGAACCATCTCGGGTCCCAACATCTTTCTCTCGCCCACTTCATCCCAATAAAGTGGCGATCGACACTTCCTTCCGTACAACGCTTCATAGGTAGCCATTCCTATGGTGGCCTGATAACTATTGTTATAGGGAAACTCCACCAAAGGTAGTATGTCTTCCCAATTTCCTCCTCTGTCGGCTACGACTGCTCGCATCATATCCTCCAAAACCTGAATCGTTCTTTCCGACTGACCGTCTGTCTGAGGATGGAATGTTGTACTGAGATTTAGCTTGGTCCCCATAGCTCCTTGCAGACTCCTCCAAAACCTTGATGTGAACCTCGGTTTACGATCTGTCGTAATCGATACCGGCACACCATGTAACCGTACGATTTCTCTGACGTAAAGCTGAGCAAGCTTATCTAACCCGTACGTCATCCGAATCGGTAGAAAATGAGCTGACTTCGTCAGTCTATCGACGATAACCCATATAGCGGTGTTTCCTCGCGCTGACCTTGGAAAACTCACCACAAAATCCATTCCGATATGCTCCCATTTCCACTCTGGGATTGGTAGCGGTTGCAACAAACCTGACGGACGTTGGTGCACAGCTTTCACTTGCTGACAAGCCAAACAACGTTCCACAAATGCGGCTACATCCTTTTTCATCCCTTCCCACCAAAAGTTCCTCTTAAGGTCTCTGTACATTTTGGTGCTTCCTGGATGAGCTGTATATGGTGCCTCATGAGCTTCACTCATGATCTTATCTCTCAATTCCCTATTGAGTGGCACACATAACCTTCCTCGGAATAATAGCGCGTTGTCTTTCGCTTCCGTGAACCCCTTGCTATCTTCTAGCCTTGCTTTCAAACGCATCCTTTCCAAGAATTGCCTCCGCGCTACCACGATGGCTTCTCTAAGGTCCGGTTCACCACAAAGTCATGACGAATCCTTGCACCGATTCAAAGTGGGTGAATCACTTCTAGGTCGAGTTTTTCAAAATCTCGAATAAGCTATTTCTCTTGCGTAAGAAGACATCCTAACTTCGCTCTCGACTTGTGACTAAGGGCATCTGCTACGACATTGGCTTTCCCCGGGTGATAACTGATAGAGCAATCATAATCCTTCACCAACTCTAGCCATCTCCTTTGCCTCATGTTCAGCTTCTTTTGTTCAAAGAAGTACTTGAGGCTCTTGTGATCCGTGAAGATCTCACACTTAACTCCATAGAGATAGTGCCTCCAAATCTTCAACGCATGAACGACTGCTGCTAATTCCAGGTCGGGAGTTGGGTAGCTCAACTCGTGCGGTTTCAACTGACGAAACGCATAAGCTATAACCTTCCCGTTCTGCATAAGAACACAACCCAAACCAAGCTTGGATGCATCAGTGTAGACCACAAACCCATCGTTCCCTTCCAACACGGCTAACATTGGAGCAGTTGTTAGCTTCTTCTTCAACTCTTGGAAACTTGCTTCACAAGCTTCGACCACGAAAACTTGATCCCTTTCACGAGTACATTGCCATCGTCGCCTTGCTAACTTCGAAACCCTTCGATGAAACGTCTATAATACCTCGCCAAGCCTAGAAAGCTTGAACCTCATTGGCATTAGTCGGAACCTTCCGCCACTTTACCGCTTCAACCTTCACCGGTCGACTTTGATTCCTTCGCAGACACGATATGTCCAAGGAACATCACTTCTCCGAGCCAAAACTCGTACTTACTATACTTGGCATACAACCTCTCTCGCGCCGTAACGCTTCCGAATCGGTGCGGAGGTGTTCTCTATGCAACTCGCATTCTTGGAATAGATGAGAATATCATTGATAAAACCAAGATGAAACTATCCGGATATCGATGGAAAACTCGATTCATCAGATCCATGAAGACTGCTGCGCATTGGTCAAACCAAACGGCATCACAATGAACTCGTAGTGCCCATACCTTGTTCTGAACGCGGTCTTCGCAACGTCCTCCTTCCTGATCTTCAGCTGATTAGCCTGACCTCAAACCGATCTTAGAGAAGACACTCGCTCCTTTGAGCTGGTCAAATAGATCGTCGATCCTTGGAAGAGGATATATGTTCTTGATCGTCAGCTTATTCAGCTCTCTGTAGTCAATGCACATCCGCATCGACCCATCCTTCTTCTTGACGAACGAATCGGCGCCCCCACGGTGATACGCTAGGTTGATAAAACCTAGATCCAACAACTCCTGCAACTGCGCTTTCAATTCTTGCAATTCTTTAGGTGCCATTCTGTATGGTGCCTTTGATATTAGCGCTGCTCCTGGTTCCATATCAATAGTGAATTCCACTTGTCTATCAAAGGCAAGTTCGGCAAGTCCTCGGAATGCGTCCGAATATTCACACACCATCGCTCCTCTTGCAATCTGCTTTGCGCGGTTCATCGTGCCCTGTCAAACTTACCAAGAAAGTTTGACAGCTTCCCTTCCTGATCATCCTCACTGCCTTCAGTGCTGAGATCATCGGCACGCAAACCCATCCTTATGCCGTGGAAACAAACTTCCACTCCTTTGGCTGTTCGAAAAGCAACTTCTCTCTCGAGATAATGTATAGTTGCCCTGTGCTTTTCCAACCAATCCATGCCAAAGATGACATCGAAATCTTCCATTCCGATGACATGCAAGTTGACATAGACCTTCTGCTCATAGATTTCTACCTCCTGGTTCGGGCATATCTCTTTTGCCCTTAGCACTTCTCCTGAAGGGATGCTAATTTCCAAGGTACTCTGTGATTTCTTGGGTACCAAACCCAAGCTCTCACACGCGATTCTCGAAACGAAAGAATGTGAGGCTCATATCAAACAAAGCAAAAACAGGTATATCACTCATATGGATTATACATGTAAGATTTTCGAGAGCTTGTCTTTTCTTTGCGATTCAAGCGTACACCCTTTCTTGCTGTGGTGGCCTTTGGTTTGCTGGCCTCGGATGACCTCCTGTTCCGTGGTTCGTCCTCGGCGGAGCTTGGTTCTGCCTCTGCGGAGCTGGATGATGTCTCACTGGCGGCTGCACCGCTGGCCCTCCGAATGGACAATCTCGAGCGTAATGTCCAGACTTCCTACAACGATAACACTCAACGTTACCTTGCCTGCACTCACCCAAATGATTCCTCTGGCATTTCTGGCACCAAGGTTTTTCCACACCCTGCCCCCACTGCCGCATGGGTTGGAAATTCCTTCCCCAAGGTTGCCTCTCTCTCTCCTGAATACCCAGATTCCTCGGAATCACTGGACCGCTCTGGTTCCCTTGGAACACCTGATTGCCTCTCTCGATCTTCCCATTTCCTCTGCCTCTTCCTCCGTCACCGACCGTCCGGTGGCATCGTTCTCTCCTGGGGCAACATTGACTCAATGTTTAAAGTCCGGTTCAAGGATTGCGCATACGTCAAGTCTCCCCGATCGACGAGCTCGATATTTGGTCAGTCCTCTCGAACCTCGCCCGCCTCGACAGCCTCAGTGCCGACCAGGTACGTAGCATAACGTGACAAACGATTGAACAAGTGATCGTACTCGATGACCGTCTTTCTCCCTTGACGAAGATTCCAGAACTTGTTTTGCCTTCTCTGCCTTAAACGCCAGGCACGTACTTTTCCATGAGTTCTTACTTGAAATCTTCCCACGTATACCTTCCCCACTGTCCTGGTGTTAGGGTTCTCCTCACGGATTCCCACCAGAAATCAGCCTCATCGATTAGCTGAAAGATTGCGCAATTCAGCTTTTATGCTTCTTCGCAGCTTCGAAGATCCTTTCGGTGGATCGTATCCAGTTCTCAGCGTCGATCGGTTCGCCGAGACCGTCGAACGTAGGGGGATTCTGCCTACGAAAACTCTCGATCGCGTGCCGCTGAACCAAAGGTGGTTCTTGGGCTTCTTCCACGTTATTGTTCCTCTGGTTCCTTATTCTCGGCATTCTGTACCGATGTTGAAACATTAGAAACACGTTCGTATAGATAACCGGATATCATCGGATAACATATACCATCACCCATAACCACATATCATCACATATGCCACATATCACGATCACATATAAACATGCAACCTGTCAACACATCATCGTTATGCATTCCACATAACATCATCATCACACATCACATAGATCATATATCATCATGGCATAGCCCATATCACATATAAGCACCAAGCATAAACATCCTGTCATAGACAGCGTTAGTATTAGTATTATCCAGTGTCCATGAAGGACTGCCAAAATACAAGATCAAGGTATGTCAATCAAAAAGGTCAGATATGAGCAAAAGAATCTGACTCCGATTACTGCCAAAAGATGCCGCTCTGTCCATGCTTATAGCATACTATGCGACCGTCACTGTACACACTGACCACCTAGATCTCTGTCCTCCATATCCGTCCACTACTCTCCGCTTGTCTCAATGGTTCCATTCTGCCTTTCCTCATCCTCTCTCTCCCTTCCTATCAGGGCTTGGATTCGGGCTGCTGCCTCGATAAGCGATCCCGCATGGAAGCAAGTCTCGTGGGTATGATCTCATCCAAGTAGTGCTCGATCGCTCGAGTCTCGGTGAATGTTGTTCCTAGGTTCCGGTTTACGCGCGCTTTCCTCAACATGCTCGCCCTCATCGGAGTCATCGCTATCCGATCATCGGGTCCTCTCGAGTCCTCACTTTGCCCTCCTCGCCCTCCTCCGGTCTTCCTCTCCTCGTAATCTCCTTCCCGGAGGCCAACCCGACATTGCTTGGTGGCACTATGATTCTGATTACGGCCTCTTCTCCGCCACGATCGGGTGGATCATCTCTCACACTGGGAGGTCCCGCCAAATCATTCCCCGGTCCGTCTGGCGCGAGGATCGTAGATGGAGGTGTAGTGACCGTGTATCCCGATGAGCGGTGATCGCCCGAGCGATGGTCGCTTCCCAAAGGCTCTTCAGAACATCATCTCGCCATCAATCGGATCGGTCCTCGAGGGTGCCTCGCGATCACATCCTCCTCGGATGGTATACCTCGATGATCGGTCCACTGTCTCCACACTCGAGCAGCGAACTTAGTGAAATCCAAGGTAAGGTGTCTGGTGATAGGATCCCGTTGGAACATCACATGCCCTTGCTTTATCGCCCATGGCTGCCAACCTGTCGGTAGCTCTCTGTCATCCGATAGTAAGCCTCGTACTCAGATACTTTCCCACTGTCACGAACCTTTCTCCACAAACCAACAAATCTCCCCAGAAACACTCCCAACGGCTTATGGACATTCCTGGTACATTCCCTGAACTTACGGATCTGCTCATCCATCCTGTGGGATCTTAACCAACGTTGTCTGGGCCATTGAATATCCATAAACCTACATGTTAGTTCATCAAAATAAAAACAAATATTCACGTTTCCTTTTCTACCACAGTCATCTGGGTAATCATGTCTCAAGACACATATTCACTTTCAACACATATCAACATCGATATGAATATTCATAACAATAATCACCTAAGCAAATACAGGATTCACTTACAAGCACTCGTTTATCAAAATAAACAAGATTTTCTATCAATAACATATTTCTATGTAAACACATAGATTCACATCATCCATTCATGATCATATCAATCACATCACATCATACCACATCAATGGTTCCCATATCACAACCACACAAGCCCTTTCGTTCCATCGACAATCACTTCCACATCCACATCATCATCCAACCATATCTCATCCTGTAATATTCCAAAGAAACGAACATACGATTACGGTATTCTAAACCCGTAATTCGGGTTTCACAGATATTAATTTTACGACATCGAATATTATGATTTCGATGCGAGATCGTGATAATGAATTCTCTTTACAATTCACTAAGGATTGTGAATTACGGAAATGAAATTATGAAATGATACGACAAGATTATTTCAACGCCAAACGCAGTCGAACGTCGATGTTTCATGAAATTTTACGAGCGGTGAAGCTTGGAATTAATTTCCATCTTAATTCCTTTATTAAATGGAATATATTTATTTAGTAAGTATGAACTTCTGCGACCATTTTGAGATGAGTCGATTTTGAACGCTTTGAGACGTTAACGCCAACGCCTGAGACGTTTTGAAAAATGAGTTTAAAGCTCGTGAAATTATAATAATTAATTTCCTATTATTATTTTATATAATTACAGTATTAATAATTATTAAAATCGAATTTTAGCATTTAAAACTCGATTATTTTCGAAAGTGAATTTCGAAAACCCTAAGTTTATAAACTATGGTTTTTCACATGAAATGATACCATTAAATTATCATATGGTATCTAAACTATATAATATGATATATATGAATATTATTAAGCATTAAAAATAGTTTTTTTAACCATAAAATTCGATGGTTTCAGTTTTATTAAATTTTGAAACCCTAATTTCGAAACTTAGGTTTTCATTGCATGAAATGTGCTATAATTTTATCCTATGATATTATTTAATATCTAAATCATATATTATGATATATATATATATATATATATATATATATATATATATATATATATATATTGATCGAATTGGGCATGAGTATCAATAATAGGTGTGATTTATAAATTTTATCCTATTTTTCCAACTTTTGATCGATAATTTCGATTTATGCCTAAGTGTTGGATTTAATTATTTTTATGACATGTATTATATATCTATGACTTATACTATGATTAATACATAGTATCATAGTGTAACAAAAGTTAAATCCCACCCTAAACCCCATACATGCGCCTGCTCCTTCACCCATGCACAATGATTTTCACTTTTAAATTTGCCCAATACATGGAGAGCTCTTTAAACACTCCATAATCATCACATTCCCTTCCCAAGTGCAGCAATTATTTTTTTCTTGTGGGTGTGTGTGTGCGCCTGTATAGTGTGAAGGGGAAAGCTCTTCACATTACACTCTAGTACACTCAACACCCACTACAAACACTCAACACTCTCATTATTCTCTCCATCCCTTCCCATATTCAGCCAAGAACCGAGAGCAACACCTTATCCATTTCTTCAATTTTCTTCTTCTCTTCTTCTTCTCCATTCACCAAACCTTGATACATTATACATTGTTCTTGAAACCATTCTATTTCCAAGGTAAATACAAGGCCTAGCTTCGATTTTTATCTTCCATTGTCCAAGTAATAATCGAGCATGTTCATTATGTTTATGTATGTGTTTCGAAAATGTTAAAATGTGTTTAAGTGTTCTTGAGCATGAGCTATGTTTATATTCTGTTCATGATGATTTTATTTGTGAAAATAAGAGAATATATGCTAGAGAGAACATATGACATGGTCTATTAATTTTCGAATGTATCTAGCATGTATATATATATTTTCGAACCCTAGTTTTGTTCAAATAGTTTTCGAAAATGAGAAAAATATTTTGGGTGATGACCGAATGTTCTTAGTATGTTCTAAGCATGTATTATTGCTCTATGATATGATTTAAGACTATGGTATTCATTTAGAAAATTTTAGAAAACCCACGGTATTTTTATTGAAAATACCGTGAGCCATTTTCATATGTACATTGGTGTATAATTTTTATTTTAGGCATGTAATGACATATTAATGCTTTAGAACCTTGATTATATGTTCTATGATTTATTTAGAATTTTGAAAACCATATGCTTGATTTTCAAATTAAAAACCGTGAGCTTATGAATGTATAGGTTGGTGTATGATTTTATTTTAATAATACAATGGTATATTAATGCTTTAGTATATTGTTTATGTGTTGTATGAAATTGTTAGAATTTTTGGAAATCATTTACCTAATTAAATCAAATAAACCATGAGTGATATGCTCTTTAAGGTGATGATTTAATTAGTTTTGATAAATATTATGATGTTATATTACTATACTATAGTGTATAAACATAGTATATAATTGTTGGAATTTTTGAAAACCAAATGCTAATAGAAATCGAAAAAGCCGAGAGCTTACAAGCTCATATGGTGACGATTTAAATTAGTTTGGTTGATGTTATGATGTTACAATGTTATAGTATAATGTTTAATCATGTTAGAATTTATTTGGAATTTTAGAAATTGTTTGCTAATTATTTGGTAATTATCTTGTAATTACCGTAAATATTGCTATAAATAGTTAAATGAATAGTTATGATGAACTATAGCTTATATTTGTGATGTATATGGATGTTGGGATATTATACTATGTGTATTTTGTGTATTAATATACACTATGGTCATTAATATGTCATAATATCAACCAAACAATTTTCGAATGTCACCTTATTATTTTATAAGGTCTCGCATTTTAAAATAAAACCAATTTTCTAAAATTCCAATAAATTAACACAAGGAATTTACGGATAATTATTCCTAATTCTTAGAAAATACCGTAGCTATATATATGTATATATATTAATAAATAGCAAACAATATCATATGAATTTTATAAATTCATATTCTGGACCATAGTGTATAATAATGCACTATATTAATTTAGAAAATTTTTCAAAAATCATTTGATATTTTTAAATTAATTATCGAGATTTTCGATAATTAATAAGGATTTTTAAATCCTTTTTAATTCAGTTTATTAATATAATATATGTTTAATTAATATTCTGAACATAATTGAATTTTACAAAATTTTATAAACATAGATTGCTATGTTTGAGACAAACGTTTATTTTATAACATTTTAAAATCGAAAATCGACGTTTTATTTATAAAAGGTTTATTAAATGCTAAATTATTTATAAGTCCTTGATTTACGTGATAAATCGAGAATTAGGACTTTACGTTTTCAAATCGATCAAATTCGATTTATAAAGCGAAATAGTAAGAAGTTAATATTTCAAAATTGTTGACTTTGTTAGAAATTTAAAATCAATCCTACATTCACAAGTATGAGTGAATGTGTGAGAAATCAGTTGTTGACTTAAACTGGGTATCGCTCCTTCACGAACCGAGTGATGAATACGCCAAGATGCATTATACATAAGATATACTAATTGAGTATGATACCTCATTAGTAAAAACTTTGTCTCCAATTTCAAAATGAGTCAGATGAACGTGATCTCGAGCGAATCCAAGACTAGAACAATTCAATTGTGGAGATACGTGTTGGGACGTATTGGAATTCACTAAGGAATTCACTTGGTCTACATTGATATGAGATATCGAAGTATACCCAACGGTATCTTAGCTTTTGAAAGTCTCGAGACTTGAGCGGGCGTACTAAAGCCGAATCTCGCATCAGAACACATTTTTCCTTCGAACATTAAAGAATCTCGATGCTGCTTGCGTGGGCATGCGAGTAGCGACAAACGCCCAATTCAATTCTTAATTTGCTGAACTCCTCACCTTCTGTGATTGACGCACATCTGAATCTTTACGAACTGTCAGGACTCGATTTACAACAAACCATAGTCGGTGTTGGCTTTTATCTTCAAAATGTGGGCTTTTCTTACCCACTAAGATTGACAAAATTGTTGACTTTGTTGACGATGTTGACTTCGTTGACTTTTTAAGTCAAGCGTGCGTTTACGATTGATGAATCGCCAATGACGCGTAAGATATACTAATTGAGTATGATACCTCATTAGTAAAAGATTTCACAAATGAAATCATATATCGAAAACGATGCTTACGTTGAGCGTATCTCGAGCGAGAACAATTCAATTATATCGTGTTGGGCGTATTGAATTCACTAAGGAATTCAGTCTACATTGATATGAGATATCGAAGTTTATCTTAGCTTTTGAAAGTCTCGAGACTTGAGCGACGTACTAAAGCCTCGCGTTTTCGTAAAGGTGTGGGCCTTGAACCACGACCGGATTTTGACGTCTGAGCGAACTGGGACTCGATTTACAACAAACCATAGTCCAGGTGGGCTTCTTATCTTCAAAATGTGGGCCTTTTCTTACCCCACTAAGATTGACTTTTGTCACGACCACACTCAGGATAACCCAAGTGAGCGGATTTGTTACTAGAATAGTATTCATGGGTTCGTAAGATCGTCACGATAAAACTTAACATATGAGAATATGGAACTTAGGATGAAACATACACTTATAACATTTCGGATCCAAAGGTTTAAGCCAGCGGATCCAAAGGATATTACGATCCAAGGGCTTCATAATTCACATATCTTAACATCCAACATAAAGGTAAAAGCAGTTCGAGTTGCAATGGAAAGTATGTGAATACATATATGACGATATGTATTCAGGTTATCCATTCTAACAAACATCGAGGACAAATGACTTTCTCAACACTCCTCCATCATCAAGATCCGAGCTCAACTCGCACATTTAAAAACAAACATGCGGGGCTAAGTACAAAATTTGTACCCGGTGGACTTATGCCGAAAACATTTTATTTTCATTGAATTACTCGCGATATCTTGGTAAGACACAAGGGTTTTATTTGAAAATGCCTCAGTCTTACTAAAATATTTTCACGAGTTTATAAAGTTGCTTGCAAGCATTTTCTTGGTGTCGTAATCCATATCCTTATCATCATTCCATTATATTATCATAGTCGAAAGTCGTGAAGGAGGCCTCGCCTTACGACCCGTGACCGACCGTGGTGTCCTTACAAAGACACAAATACCATCGGTGTACACGTTAATCCTGGCGGTGTAAGCCTTGGCATAGGATCCGATATCGATTTTCATTCACAAATTGGGATAACCCAACAACATCACATCATTCATGGATAGGATCGACACACAAAACATAAACAATTTGGCGGTAATCATTTAAACAATTTTAACAATAGTTGAAAATACGTAAACAAGGACGGTTGAAAAGAAGCGACAAAGTTGTTACATTTTAGTAATAAAGCCCACCGAAATTATTGATCGTCTTTAACGTTTTCCTTACTCGTCGGCGTCCGGTGGTGCGTCGGCGTCACACCTTTATATAAAAGGATGCTTTAGTACGTCGTTTACGTAATTCAAACTTACAAAGTCTATAATAAAATTCGATATTTCATATCGATGTGAATTAATTCCTTAATGAATTTAATTCGTTTCTCAAAGCGTATCATCTTAACATTTCTCGTTCTTCGATAGAGGCGAGATATGTGTTGAAAATTACCAATTTACCCTCTTGGTAAATGGTCCAACGTTTTCTCGCGTTTTTCGATTTCACGACTTCAAATATGAAATCCTTTCATATCAACGTGATGTCATTAGCAATTGATGCGTCTTACGCCGTATTAGCGTATTTATCGAGCGTATTTAAGACGTTGATTTCAAAAGTCGACAATTTTGACTTTTCTTAGTAATTTAATTACTAAGTCATACTTTAATATTAAATTCTTTGAAAATCAATTTCTAATTGATTTCTTTTATAAACTGTTTTAATATGTTTAAAAATAATTTTAAACATATAATTCATTATAAATAACAATTTAAGGATTTAAAATCCTTATTCAAATTTTAAAAATAGCTCACGGCTATTTTGTGTTTTACCAACCAATTATTTTCAAAATTGTCCATAATTTCCAAATATGTCTAAAATAATATTAGACATATAATTTATTAATAAAATTGATTAAAAGGATTTAAAATCCTTAGAAATTCTTTAAATTTTCGGTAATTATGAAAATTACCAAACAATGTCTAAATTTTTTTCTAATATTATATAGTGTATTAATATACACTATGGTCATTAATATGTCATAATATCAACCAAACAATTTTCGAATGTCACCTTATTATTTTATAAGGTCTCGGCATTTTAAAATAAATGCCCAATAATTTTCTAAAATTCGAATAAATTAACACAAGGTCCAACATTAGTCCGTGACATATTTATGTCACATAATCCACTATATAAAATGTTATATCATGTAATTGACTCCATAGCTCTCGGCACTTTCATCTTTGTTTAACAAATAATTTTATAAAATTTTCCAAAATCATAATATGCACATAAATCATATTATAGCAACATTTCAACACAACAACTATCAAAACCAATTTATTCATCACCATATTGAGCTTAGCTCTTGGTTTATTTGAATAAAGTAGGTAATTGATTTTTAAAAATTTCAATAACACATAGAATGCATAAAACATATTCTAAGCTAATAATTTAGCATTGCATGTACTAAATAAAAATCACACATTAACTTATACACATCTATAGTTTCGGTATTTTTTGAAATAATTGATAAAATTTTCCATAATTTCCAAACAATTTATATGAAATATATGTATCATCTTGAATCAACAATATATGCTTGCATGTTCTAGATGAAAATCATACATCAACTTACATATATATAGCTTCTGTTCTCTTTAAAAAAAATAGGTGACATCTCCAAAATTTCTAATTAAATCATAAGGTATGAAGTTCATGCTCTAGAGTAATTAAACATCATTGCATGTTATAGAATAAAATCATACACATATATACATATATAGATGGCTCTGGTTCTTAAAAAACATAGATAGAAATTTCTAAAATTCTAATTAAATTCCTATAGGCTTTCAAAATATCATAGAGTAATTATATGTCATTGCATGTCTCATATAAAAATCATTTGTCAAAGAATTATACATATATATATTTCGGTCATATATAGAAATTTTAGCTAGAGTGCTCTAAAAATTTCCAAACAATTTATATACATTCTCCACACATCATAAATCAACAATATCACATTGCATGTACAAAAATAAAATCATACACCCACTTAAAATCCTTATGCTCTCGGTTTCAAAAAGAAAATAGCATGGATCCTTTTTAAATCTTTCAAATACTACCATATGCATATATATAACATCATAATTCATAGATTCAAATCATACAACCTTGCATAGGTCTCGGTCATTCCATATATTTTTCATACATATTTGAATGAATTTTATAACATGCTCAAAGCTTCACAACACATTGCTACACATCCTTAGCACACACTATAGCCATTGATTCGAAAATTTTTGAAGTCAAAACCCACATGCAATTCATTTCCAAGAACAAGAACACATATCTACATACCTCTTATCATCAATACACATGCATTAACAAGATATCATCAACAAAGAACATCTAACACACATGCAATGAACTAGACATCTTTTCGAAAATTTTCGAAAGTTTCATGAACAAACAAGCTTCTATTCGACTCCTACCTTGTGATATGTAAGGATGGAACCAAGTACAAGGTTTTAAGGTGTTGTATGGAGGTGAGAAGAGAAAATCGAAGCTTGGAGAGAGAGAAGCTCTCGTTTCAATGGAAAATGGGGAAGAAGGAGAAGAGTTTTGAGAGAGAGATGAGAGGTTTGGAGAGAGGTAAGAGTGGAGTGTTTGAGTGTAGAGTAAAATGAAATAAAACTGAACAAGACCCCCTATAGCCTCCTCCATCTCTCGCCTCTCTCCCAATACACACAAGAGACCCTTCACATTTTAATACTAGTTTATTCACTAATGGGTTCCCAATCATTAGTGTCTTACACATTATCTTGGAAATAGCTAAAATGTATCATTAGTGGGAGATTTGTTGTTATAAAATCTGAATTATAGATACATACATGCAAATGAGATAAATAAGACAATTAGAGTTTGTATACATATATAGGTAGTTCTACCATTTGGCCAAACTATAGGATAAAATTCCTATTTCATGCTAATCATAGATATATAAATCATAGTATATGATTTAGATGATATTAATATCATAGGTTAATTAAATAGCGTAAGAGAAGAAAATAATTCAACTTGTGCATTAAGAAAAATGGCCATCGGCCATTTGGTTAAACCATGGGTTAAAATTTTTATTTCACATCATTAATAGGTATGTTCACCATGGTATATGATTTAAATGATAATCATATCATAGGATAATTAAAAGGGCATAAATTTTGAAGAAAACCCTAATTTCAAGAATTAGGGTTTTCAAACTAGTTTTGATATTTTTACTAATTCTAATGTTCAAGCATTAATTAAATGCTTATTAGTACTGTAATATCATAAAAATATCATAAGAAATAATTTCCTAAAGTTTCTTGATCATTAAAACCATCGTTCGTTTATCTCTAAACGCCGACGTTTGAAACGCCTCAAAACGTTACGTGTCGACTCATCTTTAAAATGGTCGTAAATACTGTAATCCCATTATTAAAAATATTCCAGTAATAATGGAATATAATTCCAAACTTGATTTCTTAGGGAAATATAGTGACATTTCAACAGTCGATATGCATTCGACGTTAAAAATGTACTGCCGATAGAAATTTAAAACTTTTGAATCCTACATTCACAAGTTTGAGTGAATGTGTGACAGAAAATCATTCCTATGTAAATAATTGAAATCATATTCGATTTCATATCTGATTTGATTTCACGGCAAAATTTTATTTTACGGGTTTTAAAGACCGTAATTAGGCTTTTAAAACTGGGGGTTATTACAACTTTACTGTTATTCCAAAAATGAGTTTATTTACAGTACTTATTCTACAACTGTTAACAAATGTTTTACTACATTACACGCCAAAATATTCATTTTGTGTATGGATCCTATCTGTTATGCCCGGGTAGAGCTGTGGCGATGGTTGGAACTATATTATGACAGTTATGTCATTTGGGTCGCCTACCAACCTTTTAAATGTCGGGTCTGTGCGGATGATAAATGCACTGCTAGGATTGGCGTGAAGGTTGGAACTATTGCAATGTTAACATATGCTTGTGAGTAGCGATCTGTGTCAGACGGGATTACGGCGGTCACGGCGTCGTAGATGGGAGGCCTCCTCTCGACGTTTAATTTTATCTTCATATGAATTGTTACTATGAGATACGGACCATACACACCAAGAAAATGCTCGGCGAGCTATGTTTATGAACTGAAAATGTTTTGGTAAGCACAAGGCATTTCAACTAAAACCACTCGTGACTTACTCGATATTGGCGTAATCTTATATCAAATGTTTTCGGCATGAGTCCACTAAGTGCAATTTCTTGTACTTAGCCCTGCATGTTTGTTTTTAAATGTGCAGGTTGAGCTTCGATGATGGTGATGGGGAATGTGTTGAGGAGTCCAGTGTCCTTGACCAACTTAACTAGAATTTGTGGTTTTCACCTTGAATGCATATCATCATATATGTATTCACACACTTTCCGCTGCTACACTCTGAACTCCTTTATTTATGCTTTATGTTTATGAACTATTGAGGTCCATCGGACCATGGCCAAGATTTTTGGGGTCCGATGGCCTAACCCTTTTAAATCTTATGACGTTACCTTATATTATGTTCGAGCATGCTAGTTTATTGTTGTTATGCATCTTTATTTAAAGCCATGAAACCCCTAAAATACTACTCCTAGTATTAGTCGCCCTCCAATCCGGGTAGTCCGGAGTGGGGTCGTGACACATCCACATCACGTTTACATCACGTAAACTCTTACCAGGCCCAAACACATGAAACCAAGATCATATCAAGCATCACGTAACAACATAAAGCATCAGCAAATAAACTCATACCTCATCCCCTTTTGAAAGGAGGCGGACTGACGGTGAGCTGAGGGTAGCTGTATCTGATAAACAGTTTAGAAGAACAAGTTCTAAACACTCAATTTCAAGAACGTACAAGATATAAAGCAAATGAAACTGCTTTGATATTAGACAACTATAGACACATACCCAAAGCCAGAAAAACTGCTCTGATACCAAGCTGTCACGCCCCAATTCCCGAGGGAAGGCACGGATGTCGGGGTGTGATTAGGGGTGGGGGTTAAGAAGCGGGGAAGAAGGGGGAATACATAAAACATACACGATAAGAAGATGTGACCATGAAATCGGGCAGCATCTCCTCTATAACTAGGACATATCCTGAAGGGGAGGGGTAAGCAAGCAATCCACCAACAGAATTATATCGACATCATAACTTCAATGAACATGATCTCGAATTGTAATAAGTAATGCAAGAAAGCAAAATAGCATTACACCCTAGCATGCTCATATCGAGACTCATAGCATAATAACGTAACGAGCCTTGTTCCCAATCAGAAAGCAAAATAAGGGACAAGAATACATCAACATCAGAATACGTATATATAACACAACATCGCGGAAGCTTTGTAACAGCCCGTCAACCCAAAGTACGGATTAGCAGGGACTGTTAATTTAAACAGGATTAAGTAACGAATAATGACATATATTTGGAATATTTCTGGAACTTCATGAGTTTAGGGTTTTACAGAAACATAACATACATATGACTTCATAACCTAGCAGCGGAAAACATGTGAAGTACACATGTGACGATGTGTATTCAAGGTTCTACTATCAGCAACAAATGACCTGACTGCTCAACACTGCTTCATCCCATCAATCAGCTCAACCTGCACATTTAAAAACAAACATGCAGGGCTGAGTACAAATAATGCACTCAGTGGGCTCATTGCCAAAAACATTTTCTTTACTTTAAATTACACTGCCCCTTTACAGTAAGACACAAGGGTTTTATTGAAAAGGCCTTGCGCTTACTAAAACATTTTCTCATTTTCAAAAACATCGTCTGCAGGCATTTTCTCTTTGTATGATCCATATCGTTCTCATATATACATCACTATCTCATAAACTCATCTCGCACCATAGAAGGTGGCCACCTTCTACGGGCGCAGTGACCGGCCGAGAATTGTCCTTTCAGCACACAGTCACCTTTCTCGTGCACGTAACCCAAGCCAGGAATTCTGCATCTGACATAGGATCCGATATCGATTTTCTCATAAGTTGGGGAGCGACCCGACAACTTAAGTAATTCTCATCAGTTGGGGAACAACCCAGCAACTGAAGTCAGTTGGCTAACCAACAGCTCATATTCTTTCATGGTTGGCTAACCATGTGGAATATCCCGCAGAATTAAATGCCTAATTACGGTATTTAAAACTCGTAAATTGGGGTTTCACCGAAATGATTCAATCAGAAGGATATCGAATATGATTTCGATCGTTTATAACGTAACGAATTCCTATTTTATATTCACTGAGAATTGTGAATTGAGGAATAGAATGTTATAAAGTGTTTCGGCAGTGCTATTTTAACGTCGATCAACATCGACGCTTAAAATTTTGTAAAATTTTCTAAGCAATTAAGCTTAGAATTAAATTCCATTATTAATGGAATAATTTAATAAAGTGTGTGCGACTTTATTACGATCATTTTGAGATGAGTCGATAATCAGCGTTTGAGACGTTTGAAACGTTAACGTCTGAGGCGAATTGAAAAATGGGTTTAATGATCAAGGAATTATAATATTTAAATTCCTATGATTATTTTATATAATTAACGTATTATTAAGCATTAAATCAATGCTAGATCACTATGGATAAATTGTTGAACAATTTACTAATTTTGAAAACCCTAATTAGAAAATTAGGGTTTTCTCATAAAATGATACCATTAAATTTTCTTATGGTATAAATTATTATCTAAATCATATGTTATGATATATATATCCATGAATGGAAAGAAAATAATATATGTACCTCTTGAGTATGAAAATGCCGTGCTTTATGCTTTATACTACAAAATTCACGTCACTCTTTGGATATACTTTGCTATGCTATGTTTTAATTGTTCAAGTGGTATCTATGATTATACATTAAACTAGTATAAATCAAATAATGTATTTGTATATTTAGGATTTATATCTTGATTAATACATAGCATTAATACACAAAAAAATGAAATCATCACTTTGGAACCCATAAGAGCCGTCGGCTCTTGTTCCCATTTTGCATGCTTGATTAGTTCAAAACCCATCATGATGTGAGTAGTATTAACTCTAGGTAATGATCACTAATTAATTCATAACCCACTACTTGGAGAATGCTTCCATATTTAATTATATATTTGTGTAGTGACCGAGAGAGAGAGATGTACATAGAGTTGGGATTCCTTCTTTTTCCTCATTTTCACCCTCACTCAACACTCAACACTCTCAAACACTCTCTTCTCTCTCCCCATTTCTGCAAAAAAAAACCGAGAGCACCATCCCCCTCCCCCTTGAAAATTTTAAGTGTTCATCTTCTTCTCTTCCACCAAGCTTGACACCTTAAACATATTTCCTTGAATCCATACCAACACAAAGGTAAGAATCGAACAAGGCTTCGATTTTCCTTTAATTATAAAAAAAAAAATCGAAGGTTTGTTCTTGGTAAATGTATAAGTTCTTAATGTCCTTGTTTGTAAGATTTTATTTGTGCATGTGTTCTTGATGATCCTTGATTGTGAAAATAAGATAATGCATGTTAGGTTTGATCTATGTTATTGCATGTGTATTGTTTGTAAAGATCTAGCTAAAGCATGTTAAGTTTGAAGCATTGATCATGTTTAGAAATTATTTGAAAATGTCATGAGATTTTGTTGATGATCGAAATTTTTGAAAATTGTTTTGAGGTTGGATTATTGATCTATGATATGATGAGAGTTCATAGTGATTTATTTGGAATTTTTAGAAAATCCTATCCTATATTTTCGAAAATACCGAAGGCTTAAGAAAATTATATCTTGGTGTATAATTTTTATTTTAGACATGCTTGTATATTAGTGATCAAGGACCTTGATATTGTGTTACATGAATTTATTAGAATTTTTGAAAACCAAATGCTCATTTTATTCAAAAAAGCCGTGAGCTTCCAAACCATATATAGTGATGATTAAATTACTTTTGATGAATATTATGATGTTATATTGTTATACTATGGTATATAAGCATAGTGTATTTTTGTTGAAATTTTTATAAAATGTTTGGTATATGTTGAGGTGGAACCGTGACCTTGAGGACAATAATCCTTGATGAAGACATGGTATATGATGGACTATATGTTATAAATGTATTATAAATTAATGTTGGGACCTTGTACTAATTATATAAAATTTTTGAGAATTATTGGACATTTTTTTAAAAAAATTTGCCGTGACCTATATATATTAAAAGGTGATGCTCTAATTTTCTATAATTAATATTAATACATATTAATGATCATGGTGTAAAATAATACACTATATGAATTTAAAGAAATTTTAGAACCAATTTGGAAAAAATTTGGGAAATACCGTGAGCTATAATGGGAGAATAAGGATTTTTAAATCCTTTTTAATCAAGTTTAATAATATATTATATGTCTAAAAAATTATTTTAGACATAATTGAATTTTATAAAATTTTATAAACATAGATTACTATGTTATGACGAAACGTTATGTTAAATAACGTTATAAATGAAATATAATGCTTAATGAATAAATGGATTAATATTTAAGAAAAATATTAATAAAGTTTATCGATTTGAGTGACAAATCGAGAATTAGGACTTTACGAAAAGAAATCGATTGAAAATCGATTTAGAATATAATTAGTAAGAAATTACTAATAAAAGTCAAAATTGTTGACTTTTGAAGTCAACGTCTGAAATCGTTCGACAAATACGCTAATCTGGCGTAAACGCGTACTAATTAGGTAAAGAAACCTCTTTGGTAAGAAAAGATTTCATAATTGAAATCCTTGTATCGAGAAACGATAATCGTTGAGCGTTTAAACTGAAAGGTTAAAGCGTAATATTAGAAGAAGCGAAATGTCACGCCCCCTCAATCCTAAGTGCGGATTAACGAGGACTATAACTCTAAACATGTGAATGAACAAACATGGAGACTCTCTTTAATAAAAAGCGTAATACATCGACAAGTATGTTCTTGGACTTTAGTACATAATTTAAGTTCTAGCGGTGAAGGCGTGTGATAAGTACATATGACGATGTACTATCAAGGTATAAACATATCGGCGACAACATTCCTATTGCTCAACACTTTGCCCATCCATCATCTCGCTCAACTGCCGCACATTTAAAAACAAACATGCGGTGAGTACAAGAATACACTCGGTGGACTCATGCGAAAACATTTTATCATTTTTATATTACTTTGCCACATCATGGTAAGACCTGAGGGTTTTAGTTGAAAATGCCTTGTGCTTACTAAAACATTTTATCGCTTCATAAAATCATCGCTGGCGGGCATTTTCTTAGTGTGTATGATCCATATCCTTATCATCATTCATCATAACATCATAGTCGAGCGTCGTGAAGGAGGCCTCCCTCTACGACGCCGTGACCGCCGTGGTTGTCCTTACGGCACACACATCACCTTAGTGTACACGTTAATCTAGCGGTATTGTCCTTCCAAAGATAGGATCCGATATCGATTTCATTCATAAGTTGGGAGCAACCCAACAACATTCATAACATTTCATAACATCTCATGGATATGATACATACACAAAACATAAATATTTTGGCGGTAATCATGTAAACATTTTATAAGCATTTCTTGTAAGAAAGCATCGTAAATAAAATATTTCAAGCATTTCATTTTGAGTAGAGTAGTAAAGCCCACTGGTGTAGATTGCCTTAATCCCATTTCTTGGATTGTAAGTCCTAGCTTTAGCCTATCTATTCTTGACCTTGAGGTTTTGGGCTGGAAAAATCCATTGGGTCTTAGAACCCATATTTCTACTTTAGTGTATATCATGGTATGATATACACTCGATTAACCATGTGGTAGCACTGGTCGAATATTTCACGTTAAGGTATGCTTTCGTGAAAATATCGTATCATGATGTTTTATCATAATTCGTACATCTTATAATGCTCTATCGTGCTGCGACATAACATAATGAATGCATCGATTAATAGCATGTTAGTCACATAAGGCATACTTCACATAGGGGTTTCCAACACTTAACAAATTTCAAGTGTTTTAATTTCAGCAAAACAGCTTGAAACAACCCAAGTGACGTGCTTTGACGACCCATAACTCTCGATTCAGAATGCGTATGGTCGTAAAAGATACATTCTGGAAACCTCTAAACATGTACTACAAGTTCTAAGAAGAATTAAATCCAAAAGAGTCGTGGTTCTGAAGATATAGGGTCTCAAAGTGGGCAACACAAACTGACTTCTATACTTAGAAAATTTTACAGAATTTTCAGTTTTAGCTTAACGACGAGGGTTTTGCGAGACTCGTAACTTTTGACTCGCAATGCCAAAATGGCTGCAGGATACCAATTTAGAAACCTTGTAACAAGTACTACATATGTCATGAAGACCATACTGGAAAATATCTAACTCATCGAGAAATATATAAGTCCAAAGTTGACTAGTTGAAATAGACAGTTTCAGTAGGTGACTTTGGGCTGATGAAAGGTATACCTATAAGAGTTTGTTTGGGATGAAACTTTCCAGATCACAACTAGACATGGTAAGGAACATTTCTTATGAAGAAACCCAAGTCCAAATCGGACTACAAATGGCTTGAACACCTCACGTAAAGTCATACTCGAACAGCCTATTATATGAAAAATTTACTAAGGCAGTTTGTCCAAAACAACTTACTGTAATGTATCAACTTTAAAAATTCACCGTGAGTTCATTGTAAGGAATCTAGAAATGAAACCAATCATATTGAAAAGACACTTAAGTCTAGTTTTATCCAGAAAAGCCTCACTCAATGATTCACCATAGATTGGGAGATAAATATATTTTACCACAAGCTATCACTCCGTGACAATTTTGTGCAGTTGGCTTGTAAAATCTGGAATAAATAGTAAAGATTTTAGAAAATTCTGAAAATTTACAGGAATCTTATATACATGCTGAATTATGTTTCTGCCAAATTTTAGAGTTTTATCATTAGCCAAACTTAAAACGAAAGCCACGCACTATGGGTGATAAACACGGCGATTTCGAAGATTTGTGCAGTGTTTTTGATAAATACAAATAAAATATCAAATCAAGTTGGATGGACTTGAAATTTTACAGAGGCATACTAGACACATATAATTTCAACATATCAAAAATTCACAATCATCGGACCACTGAAACTTAGTCAAATAAATTCGTGAAGTTACTGTTTGTGCAGCCAACTTCCAGTTTTCATTTAGGCTTATTCTTCTTGTAAGCATTTCGTATGACAAACGAAAATAGTGAATTTATCACCCCATTTCAAAACCAAGCTCATCAATTCCTCATACTCAATTCACAAGATCAACATGCAATGCATCAATTCCGCTAGTTTTACCCAAATCAACGACATGCAATCACATATCAAGCATAAAGGCATATATGCATGTATATGGTTTGGCCAAATTATGCTTATGGGAAAAGGCCTTTACCTTGAATAAATATCTGAATAAGCTCGAGAGGGTGGGTGAAGGAATGAGGCTTGTGGCTTTGCTCGAGCTTGATGCCCATTTGTGAGCTAGGAGCTCGAGTTCTTCTCAAAGAAATATGAAGTAGGGGCTGATCTTTGAAGTTTCGATCGTGGCCATGTCTCGACCTCGGTGAGAGAGGCAGAGGCGAGAAAGATAAAGAGGTGCGTGAGCTTGACATTTGAGGGTGGGAGTGGCTTCCTTGAAGGCGTATGATGTCATCGGCACTTGATCTTGAAGAAGGAGGATCGGCAAAGGAAAGGAAGATAGCAAGAGAGAGAAGAGGAAATTGAGGTGGGGGTTGCCGTAAGGATTTAGGGAAGAGAAAATGTAGTGGGGGTGTTGGAATTGTGGTAAGGGAGCCAAGTGTTTGGGGGTGTTTTCATGGATGACAAATGTCACCCTTACACATGCAAGAAAATATACACATATATATGTATATATATCAGATTTTAATAGTATAGTTAGGTTATAATTAATCGATGTCACTTAGATACATGTAATAGGAAAATCAACAACACACTTTGTTACACCTTCAAGGGTTTTCGCTATTACACATAAACCATAGGTCAAATTTTATTTTCCATGCCCAACATTGATATATATTATCACATATAGTTTAGATGATAAATAATATCATAGGATAAATTAATGGCATCATTTTATGCGATAAAAATCGAGTTCGAAAATTAGGGTTTTCGAACGTTTGAAAAAATTGGTAACTATCGAATATTGATGATCTAGCATTGATTTAATGCTAATTCATACTGTAATTACATATACCAATCATAGGAAATTAATTCCTATAATTTCTTGATCGATTAAAGCGCTTTTCGTTTAAATCTCAAACCGTTAACGTTTGAAAACGTTGCAAAACGTTCATTATCGACTCATCTCGAAATGGTCGTCATTACTTTATTACATTATTCCATTAATAATGGAATTTAATTCTAAGCTTAATTGCTTAGAAAATATCATAATTTTAACTATCGATACACGATCGACGTTAAAATAATACTGATATACTTCGTATACTTTTATTTCTTAATTCACAATTCTCGGTGAATATAAAAATAGAATTCATTCCTTCAGTAAATAATCGAAATCATTATTCGATATCTTATGGATTGAATCATCTCGGAATTTCTAATTTACGGGTTTTAAATCCGTAATTGGGCATCTAATTTGCGGTATTACATCCTACCCCTTAAAAGAAATTTAGTCCGAAATTTGCATACCTCATAAAGTATGGGTATCTTAACATCATAACATCATAACTTTCTATGTGCTTTTCTTTCGTCCATGGTTCTTCCATTGGACTTTTATTATAAGACCAAACTTGCTTCTTTAATCGTTGAATCGTGCGATCAAATTAGTCGTAGATTTTCATCATAACCCATCCGAGTCAAAGGTCACATCATCATGTTGGTTTCGTGAATTGGGTCATTTTCGTATTTCAATCTGCGACATGAGGAAAACATTTCGTCTTTCCCCAAATGTGGTGGAAGTACTAAGCTATAAGCTACTAGGCTATCATTTCTAGGAGCTCGTGGGTCCTATAAAGCGTGATCTCAACATTCTTTGTATCGAATTCTTATAATCTCTCTAGGCGGAAATCTTAAGAGATTTTGATTCCGCATTTAAAATGCGGTTCAATTTACGCGTGTCGGTAAGACTTTTATCATCTGAGCTTTTCTTATTCTTTGCCTCGTTGGTAGATATCTTAATCGTTTCATTTACAACGTCGGGACTTTATACCTTTGCTCACCTCTTTGTTACAATAAAGTGGTGGTCGATACTCTTTTCGCAATATGCCTCATAAGGCTACATTGATCGTTATTTGGTAGCTATGGTCGTGCGTAAACTTACAAGTGGTACAATCGTTCTCACTTGCATCTTGGTTTAACACTTATGTTCTATCGTGTCATTAAGCGTTCATACCGTCGCTTCGATTGTCTATCACATGCGTGGTGGACATCTATATTAAGAGCAACCTCGTATCTAACTCCTTTTGTGAGTTAGTTGAAAATCTAGGGGTACTCTTGAAGTCTCTATCACAGGCGATAGGTTTTGGTACTCCTTGTAAATATCGATTTCCTTTATATACGATCTGTGCTAACTTATCGGATCTATGAGTCATCCAATGAATAGAGCGAGACAAAACATAATTGGCGAGTCGATCCACTACTAGCCATATAGTAGTGCGACTTCTTTATGACTTTGGTAAAATCATCATAAGATCTATTTCTATATCATTCTATTTTCATTCGTGTAGTTCTAGAGTTATACTCTCTTATAAGGCCTTTGATACAATGCCTTTACTTATTGGTAACCTAGACCTTTGCTCGACAATATGGTTATATCTCATTTCATTCCTTGCTATCTAACTTTTCTCGTAAATCATAATACATCTTAATAATGCATGGTTGGCGGTATGAGAAGGATCATGAAATTCATTTTTGGTTTCATTTCTAAGCTTATTATTGCTTGGAAATATATGTATATCTCTTCCTTAGACAATATAACAACATCGATTGCTCCTTAGAATCCTTCAGCTCTTCATTCCTTATCTTAATTCGTATTCTATTCCCATCTTCATTCTCTCTTTTTAGTCATATTTCACCTTGGTTGTGGGAATACTACTTACATTCGTCCTTGATTTTCCGACTATTTCTGTTCTCGTTTTCTTAACCTTTCTGATGAGTTTTTCTTTTCTTTAAGGACATACCTTGATTTAGACTGAATTTTATAACTTAGGCATTAGATTCTACATTAACCTTCCTTATGTGATTATTTATCACAATTATAATCTTTCTTGATTCGAGCCGTCTTTTCTATCCTGTATCCAAGTTCCTTTGCTCGACGAATAACTTCAACTTTTGTGAATTGTGAAGGGTTCTTAACTTATTGATATAGGAGTGATATTTCCAAGACTTCGGTATTTATACCACTGTTACTATTCTAAGTCATGAGTTGGGAAATTATATTCATGTGTCCTAAGTCATTGTGATGCATAAGTTATTATTTATCTCATATTAATACATAGCCTTACTTATTAATCCATGTAAATTTGATTCCTTTTTGGGGTTGCTATGTTATTGGCCTTGCTACTTTAGAGAGTCTCAATGGATCTCTAATAGTAGTTAATCAATCTATAAAATTCCTGATCTTATTTTAGGTCATTGACGTCTTTCATCTTTAATTGTTTTGTCCTTTGTCAGATCTACATTGTTTTCTTCTAAGGACACTATGTGCCTGAAGAATATTTCTCTTTTAAGCTGAAATTTACAAAACTGTATTTGGCAAAATTCGCCCGGCTCTTAAAAGTCGTAAGACAGCCCTTTGATTTTCTTTATGTTCTTTCTCGTCCTTTGAATAGATAAGAACATCATCCATGAGGATTGAGATAAAATTATCTAGGTATGTGTGAAACACTCGATTTTTGAGGTTCATGAACAGGGCTGGTGCATTGGTTAGTCCGAATGGCGTAACTATTATCTCATAGTAACCATATCTTATTTGGAACAATTCATTTCCGTATTTCGGATACCATTCTTCAAGACCATATAATATTACATCATAATGCCTCAGTGAGGACTTTTCATACATTACTTATGAGGGTCGGTCTCTGAAATGACCGATTATAAAATCTAGCTCTTTTTACACTCAAAACTTTGACACTTCTTCACCATATTCATAAACTCTTCCAAACTACGTTTATTTTACATATCTTAATCACACCATTTTCATCATAAACCATTATCTACATATAAGTCTTATAGGATCCTAGGATTCTAGGTCTCAAGTGACCTTCGTCGAGTCGTACTCTCCTTGAAACTTGTCTTTCTCAAGCACGTTTTTGTTTCATATTTCGATGATTATTCTCTTTCGAGAGCCGGGGTCAAGCCGCTCCCGTTTCTTCTTCAATACTAGAAGTTGGTGTTACTTTTATCGGAAAGTATGGTTGGGTTGGTAGTGTAATTCTCTTAATCCATGAGGCGATAAGATTTTGTCCTTTTGCCTTCTCGTCTCTTCTGGTACCAATGATGGCACGGGGCGTGGGCGGCGTTTGGAACATCGTGTACAACCATTCCTTTATACCGTGCGGTGTAACTTGCCGAGGTCCAGGACAAGTACTCGTAGGTGTCGTTCCCTACGCATTATATGTATGCTTAAACTTGTTGATAAATCCTGGTAAGTCTGTCCAGACTTTGGAATTTTTCTCATGGAGAAATTATTCTTTTGATACTTCTTTTGTAAAAATTCCTCCGATCTGTTGGCAACTGACAGATACGTCGTTGGGTACCATCCTCATTTGACACTCTATAGTTACGAGCATCCAGTCCGAGGTGCAAAATTTTCTTCAAAGCTGATTACGAATCCATGCTAGTTCATAATAAAAGAGCCGATATGCTCGTGTGAGTTATAACCTTGTAGGCCTTGGGTTAACTCTTACCGTTAAACTCTCTTTTCTTGTCATACGTAAGCGGATATTTTAGATAAATCCGACTTAATTTAAGCAATGGAGGGATTTCTAAACAAGAATGATCTCTTAAAGAATTATACACTTTAAGACATATATAACCGTAGATGACTCATGACTCTTATCTTAATACTCATTTCGTTTACATCTTGATCGTATATTGCCTTAAAGATATTCGCATAGGCGAGCGGTGGTCTTGATATTACGTGGTGTGAAACCTCTAACGAAAAGGTTTGAGCCCAAGCCATGAGTATGACCATTTCAAACTTCTTGTCTCTAAAATTATATCTACGTTCCACACGGATGTAATGATCCAAATCATTGGATAGCACTTTAGGCGATTCTAGGTTCAATTACGAGCTTAAGTAACACTTGCGATGGTCATAATTCCGTATAGGTAAGGAGATTTTCATTTCTTGATTCGGTTACCACGAGTTGGGTTCTATCGCTTCTACGCATACTTGTGCGATGTCAGCGAAGCACCTAAATTGAACAAAATCTTATGGGTATTACGAAATTTTTCCTCATACCTATTCTGCCTTTTGGTTACTGCTTTGTTACATTTTCAATGTGAGGTATAGGCTTTGGTCAACGGTCTTTCCGTTTATTCATAAATATCTATTTCATATGTCCTCGTCCTTTCCATTGGGACATCTTGTTCCTTGCTATGGCCTTCTGTTGCCTCATTCACTTTATACTTTTCGGTGTTAGTATCGTTATACTTTTACTAATAGCATTCGTGGTTAGGTCTACATCAACCTATCATTTGATATTGATATATTTCAATAATGAAATCTTATCGTGAGGCGTCGTGTCTCTATCACTATCATTCATTCCTAATCCGGTATGAATGATTAAATTCCTTTTTTTTTTTTTTTTTTCACTTTATCGATCTTAGGAGTATATTTCTCATATATATTCTTACTTTAAACTCTTTTCGAGAAATCCTTGTCTGCGGCATTTAGTGCCATCGTTTGTAATATCCTTTTGGATATCGTCATTTCTTCTTAATCTTTTATTGATTCATCATGCAATTTCGCATAAGATAAAATCCTTTGTCCTTTTGAGGGATGTATTATACTTTTACCTTGACGTCAAATATCTTTACCATTTTCTCGACATTCAATGATTTCTTCATTTCCATGTCGGAGATACTTACTACCTCACTTTATTGATCGTCACAAAATATGGGGTAAGATTTACAATTAGGTTCACCTTAAGATCCTTCCATGTGAATCTTTTCCCGTGTTCTCTTGGATGTATTTCCTTTGCAAGATCTATAGAAACTATCTTGCTTGTTAACTATTAAGTTACACAAGACAAGCTTTTGTGTCATTATAACTTAGGGTATTAAGATTCATTTCAAAATAATGAATCTATTTCTTAATCCGTTCTTTACTTCCAGGAATTACCTTACTTATCGAAATCATAACATTTACGAAACTTATGTCATATCTGAACTATCGATTGTATAGCTCATAATTTCTTCGCTATTTTGACTTTTGTCCATTTTTTGAGCATGGTATCGAGTAATCTTACTTTCGTTATACTTGGTTCCCACTTCGGGACTAGAACCGTTATCATTGTCATATGGCTTGGTAGGGTAGTACGTCGTACTCCATAACTTAAATTCTAAGCATCTCATTACCATGTCTTGACTTGGAGTTATTTCTCCTACTTAGTTCACATACTAGGGATATCCTAGCTATTCACACATCTCAAAGATTATGATTTCTCAATCTCATTATCATCTGTTTAACCAAGTTTCAATTACTTGGAATCGATTATGCTCAAGCATAATCTCATTAACTTAGGTATAAGGCGAGAGATTTATTTCCTGAGATGCTATCATTTCTTCATATATATATTCTTTGAAAAGAATATCTTGTATGCATCTTTATTCTTTTAAACGTGTCTAACCTACTAGCGAGGTTTCAAGGATATCCAACTATCTTAAAGATAAGTTGTAATCGCTCTCGTCATGACATAATAAGGGAAATTCATATCCCATAGATATCATATACTTTTCTTTACTTTTACTCTTTGCATTTAATGCTTAAAGAGTATCTTATTCTTAACCGTTATCATAATAGTTGTATGATGGTATAACTTCTTGTTATCATTCTTTGTTAACCCCATCAAAGGTCCTCACATCCATGTGTATCATAGGAAAATAAATATCTCGTCTCGTGAGATTTTCTTTACATCATAATTTCTCGATGTCTATCACTTTCTTGATCCGAAACTTTTAGGTGATTGAGATAAGTCGACCTATTTCATGCCCGACATTTATCGCTTTACTAATTAGTACTTAGGTGACAAGGTAAGTCAACTTTCATCTTACTTGATGGTTTCAAGAGTCGAGAAGAGATTATCACGACTACTTACGAGTCTTGTCTAATCCATCAAGATAACATCTTTTCAATGATTGAATCGATATGTTCCTTGGGTGAATAAATGGGGCTCTAGGGTCCAAGACCGAATGACGACTCTTGAGATTTCTTTGGTCATATGGGCTGGCGGACCGTCACAATCATATTCTCGATCACACAAGGCTTTGGGTTCAAAAGGACACTTTGTACATTTTGAGTTGGAAGTTTTCTTGAAAGAAGTGAGAAACTCGAATGATTTCTCAATTGGAACTAGGTCATGAGTTAAACTCAATGGCGAAATTGGGTAATGGATATAATTTGAAAGCTTATATACCCATAATAGGTCATCAACAAAGTTCTCATGTATGTCGAGGTTCTACTTGTATTCTTGAAGATTTTACTTTCTTAGTAACATTCTAGGATTAGTATCATACTATAACGGTCTTACTCTTTTCAAATCATAGAACTAACTTCAACTGATTCTCATGAATTCTGGAATAGGAATCAGAATTTGGTCCTCCATAAGAAATGAAGTACAGTGCATTAGGAGCACGTGGCGAAAACCATCGTCGTCGGAGTTCACACGACCGAGCAGTCAAAACAAAATCACTGCGCGGTGCGGGAAATTTACACGCTTTCGCCGGGGTCATAAGCGATGCCGACACCAGGTCGTACATGCCGTTACCGATGCCAAGGTAGTACAGACACTGCCGACACCGAGGTCGTACAGGCTACCAAAGTCGACATGTTAAATTCGATGTTACAAATTCCGATTTGAAGTTGACATCGCACATGTCGATGTCGAAGCCGAGGTGCGTACATGTCGGTCGAACAATTTCGTATAAATCTTTCACTTTTCTTCCTCAAGGTGGAATGAAGTTCTCAAATCCATCACTAATCTTGTTCTTGTAATTGAAGGAAATTCTAACTTCTATGTTCTTTCGTAAAAGTGATCATGTTTAAAAAGTCTACGTTACTGTTGAACTAGCATACTCATCATCATAATCAACTTTGAGATTGAAGTAAAACTTGAATATTCCTACGTAGTTCATTTATGCATTGCGTATTTCGTTGAATTTAAAGAATTCAACATATCGTATTGACAATTCAATGTCGAATCTCAATCATTTTAAAACATGAATAATCATAACTTTGTTCATAATAATGAACCCTTATTACATTTCGAAATTGACATTTCATCTTTGGCATATCGTGCAAACTTTTTCATATCATTGTCATCATCTTTCTTATATTTTCCTTCTTTCATAACTTTCTTGACAAGTCATTTGTCATATCATTCATTTTCAACCGTTCTCATAGCTTTCATTTCTTTTCAAAGATCATTTCAATCATTCTTCACTTTAAACTTTTCATTTTATTTAAAAAATCATTTCATAAACATTACGTCCAAGCGGGCTAATTTTCAAAACTTTGGGAAAAGAGTCATTTACCTCATTTCGGTTGAGCTTGATGTGATGGAGTGTTGAGCATTGTCGGTGATCTCTAGAAGTCTAATGACTCAATCTAGACTTAATCTTAAAGGAGATTTTGGGTTGAGAGCGAACCGCTACGATACCACTCTGTCATGACCCCTCAATCCTAAGTGCGGATTAACAGGGGACTATAACTCTAAACATGTGAATGAACAAACATGGAGACTCTCTTTAATAAAAGCGTAATACATACGACAAGTATGTTCTTGGACTTTAGTACATAATTTAAGTTCTAGCAATGGAAGGCGTGTGATAAGTACATATGACGATGTACTATCAAGGTATAAACATATCGGCGACAACATTCCTATTGCTCAACCTTTGCTCCATCCATCATCTCGCTCAACCCGCACATTTAAAACAAACATGCGGTGAGTACAGAATGCACTCGGTGGACTCATGCGAAAACATTTTATCATTTTATATTACATCCACATCATGGTAAGACAACGAGGTTTTAGTTGAAAATGCCTTGTGCTTACTAAACATTTATCGATTCATAAAATCATCGCTGGCGGGCATTTTTCTTAGTGTGTATGATCCATATCCCTTATCATCATTCATCATAACATCATAGTCGAGCGTCGTGAAGGAGGCCTCTCCTACGACGTCGTGACCGGCCGTGAATTGTCCTTACGGCCACAAATCACCTTAGTGTACACGTTAATCCTAGCGGTGTTGTCCTTCCAAGATAGGATCCGATATCGATTTCATTCATAAGTTGGGAGCAACCCAACAACATTCATAACATTTCATAACATCTCATGGATAGGATACATACACAAAACATAAATATTTTTGGCAGGTAATCATGTAAACATTTTATAAGCATTTCTTGTAAGAAAGCATCGTAAATAAAATATTTGTCACAGCCCCACAATCCTAAGTACGGATTAGCAGGGACTATAACTCTAAACAGGGATAAAAATACAAGGAGACTCTTTTTTAACAATAAACGTAATACATATGTCATTTATGTTCTTGGACTATATTACATAATTTAAGTTCTAGCAGCGGAAAGCATGTGATATGTACATATGACGATGTACTATCAAGGTATAAACGTTTCAGTGACAACATTCCTATTGCTCAACACTGCTCCATCCATCATCACTCAACTCGCACATTTAAAACAAACATGCGGTGAGTACAAGAATGCACTCGGTGGACTCATGCGAAAACATTTTATCATTTTAGATTACCTTTGCCACATCATGGTAAGACAAGAGGTTTTAGTTGAAATGCGCTTGTGCTTACTAAAGCATTTTATCGATTCATAAAAATCGTCGCTTTGGCGGGCATTTTTCTTAGTGTGTATGATCCATATCCCTTATCATCATTCATCATAATATCATAGTCGAGCGTCGTGAAGGAGGCCTCCTCTCTGACGCCGTGACCGGCGTGGTTGTCCTTACGACACGGTCACCTTAGGTGTACACATTAATCTAGCGGTGTTGTCCTTGAAGCGACAGGATCCGATATCGATTTTCATTCATAAGTTGGGAGCGACCCAACAACATTCATAACATTTCATAACATCTCATAATATCTCATGGATAGGATACATACACAAAACATAAACATTTTGGCGGTAATCATGTAAACATTTTATCAACAGTTGAAATAAGCATCGTAAAATATTTGAAGCATTTTATTTTTGAGTAGAGTAAAGCCCACTGATGTAGATTGCCTTAATCCCGTTTCTTGGTGTAAGTCCTAGCTTTAGCCTATCTATTCTTGACCTTGAGGTTTTGGGCTGGAAAAATCCATTGGGTCTTAGAACCCATATTTCTACTTTAGTGTATATCATGGTATGATATACACTCGATTAACCATGTGGTAGCACCTAGTCAAATATTTCACGTTAAGGTATGCTTTCGTGAAAATATCGTATCATGATGTTTTATCATAATTCGTACATCTTATAATGCTCTATCGTACCTTGCGACATAACATAATGAATCGTCGATTAATAGCATGTTAGTCACATAAGGCATACTTCACATAGGGTTTCCAACACTTAGTCAAATTTCAAGTGTTTTAATTTCAGCAAAAACAGTTTGAAACAACCCAGTGACGTGCTTTGACGACCCATAACTCTCGATTCAGAAAACGTATGGTCGCACAAAGATACATTCTGGAAACCTCTAAACATGTAATACAAGTTCTAAGAAGAATTAAATCCAAAAGAGTCGTGGTTCTGAAGATATAGGGTCTCAAAGTGGGCAACTCAAACTGACTTCTATACTTAGAAAAATTTTCAAAGTTTCAGTTTTAGCTTAACGACGAGGGGTTTTGCGAGGCTCGTAACTTTTGACTCAAAATGCCAAAATGGCTGCAGGCTACCAATTTAGAAACCTTGTAACAAGTACTACATATTTCATGAAGACCATACTGGAAAATATCCGACGCATTGAAAATACATAAGTCCAAAGTTGACTAGTTGAAATGGACAGTTTCAGTAGGTGACTTTGGGTCGATGAAAAGTATATCTATAAAACTTGGTTTGGGATCAAAATTTCCAGATCATAACTAGACATGGTGGGAAACATTTCTTATGAAGAAACCCAAGTCCAAATCGGACTACAAATGGCTTGAACACCTCACGTAAAGTCATACTCGAACAGCCTATTATATGAAAAATTTACTAAGGCAGTTTGTCCAAAACAACCTACTGTAATGTATCAACTTTAAAAAATTCACCGTGAGTTCATTATAAGGAATCTGAGAATGAAACCAATCATATTGAAAAGCCATTTAAGTCTAGTTTAATCCAGAAAAAGCCTCACTCAATGATTCACAATAGATTGGGAGATAAAATGTTTTACCACAAGCTATCACTCCGTGACAGTTTTGTGCAGTTAACTTGTAAAATCTGGAATAAATAGTAAACATTTTTAGAAAATTCTGAAAATTTACAGAAATCTTCTAGACATTATGAATTATGTTTCTGACAAATTTCAGAGTTTTATCATTAGCCAAAATTAAAACGAAAGCCACGCACTATGGGTGATGAACACGGAAATTTCCCAGATTTGTGCAGTGTTTTTGAAAAATACAATTAAAATAGTAAATCAAGTTGGATTGACTTGAAATTTTACAGAGGCATACTAGACACATATAATTGAAACATATCAAAAATTCACAATCATCGGACCACCATAACTTAGTCAAATAAATTCGTGAAGTTACTGATCGTCCAGATTAACAACATGCAACTACTTTCAAGTATAGAACCAACACCATCAAGCTTATTGATGAACATGCATGTGTATATTTCGATCAAAGTAACTTATGGGTGTAGGGATTTTACCTTGGATCAAATTTTTAACAAGGTTGAGTGAGAGATGGAGGTGCGGCGAACTCATGCTCGGTTGAGATGAAAGTGGGGGAGGAGCTCTTGGCCTCCTTGCAAACCTTAGAGAGAGGAGGAGAGGAGATGGCTGCAAAATCTGAAATTGGGGAGGGAGAGTGTCGTGTGGGAGGGCTGAAGTTGGGGGGTGTGTGGAGGTAGAGAGGTATTACATGAGTGACAATTGTCACCAATTTCTCATGCAACAACACCACACACACATATATACTACACACACACACTTATGTATATGTATAAGTTTCAGATTTTAATAGTGTAATTAGGATATAATTAATCCAATTGTCATATAGTAGATACATGCAATAGGAAAATCAACAACACACTTTGTTACACCTTCATGGGTTTCGGCTATTCCACATAAACCATAGGTCAAATTTTATTTTCCATGCCCAACATTGATATATGTTATCACATATAGTTTAGATGATAAATAATATCATAAGATAAATTAATGGCATCATTTTATGCGATAAAATCGAGTTCGAAAATTAGGGTTTTGAGCGTTTGAAAATTAGTAACTATCGATTCTTGTTGATCTAGCATTGATTTAATGCTTAATAATACTGTAATTACATATACTAATCATAGGAAATTAATTCCTATAATTTCTTGATCGATTAAAACGCTTTTCGTTTCATCTCAAAGCGTTAACGTTTGAAAGCGTTGCAAAGCGTTCATTATCGACTCATCTCGAAATGGTCGTCATTACTTTATTACATTATTCCATTAATAATGGAATTTAATTCTAAGCAATTGCTTAGAAAATATCATAATTTTAACTATCGATCGTGATCGGCGTTAAAATAATCTTGTCGATATACTTATATACTTTTATTTCTTAATTCACAATTCTCGTGAATATAAAATAGAATTCATTCCTTCGTAAATAATCGAAATCATTATTCGATATCTTATGGATTGAATCATCTCGGTAATTTCTAATTTACGGGTTTTAAATACCGTAATTGGGCGTCTAATTACGGGTATTACATCTACCCCAAAAAGAAATTTAGTCCGAAATTTGTATACCTCATAAAGTATGGGTATCTTAACATCATAACATCATAACTTTCTATGTGCTTTTCTTTCGTCCATGGTTCTTCCATTGGACTTTCATTATAAGACCCAAACTTGCTTCTTTAATCGTTGAATCGTACGATCAAATTAGTCTTAGATTTTTATCATAACCCATCTGAGTCAAAGGTCACATCATCATGTTGGTTTACGTGAATTGGGTAATTTTCGTATTTCCTTAACTGCGACACGAGGAAAACATTTCGTACTTTCCCCCAAATGTGGTGGAAGTACTAAGCTATAGGCTACTAGGCCTATCATTTCTAGGAGCTCGTGGGTCTGTAAAGCGTGATCTCAACATTCTTGTATCTAAACTTATAATTCCTCTAGATGGAGAAATCTTAAGAAACTTTAATTCCGCATTCAAGAATGCGATTCGGGTTCTGGCGTACCGGTAAGATTTTAATACATCTAGCTTTTCTTATTCCTTGCCTCGTTGGCGGATATCTTAATCGTTTCATTTACAACGTCGGGACTTTATACCTTTTCTACCTACTTTGTTACAATAAAGTGGTGGTCGATACTTCTTTTTCATGTCGCCTCATAAGGCTACATTAATCGTTGTTTGGTAGCTATGGTGGTACATAAACTTAACAAGTGGTACAATAAGTTCCCACCGATACCTTGGTTTATCACTTGTTCTATCGTGTCCTTAAACATTCATCTTGTCCTTTTGATTGTCTTTACGCTTTTGTGGTGGACATCTATGTTAAGGCTCAAACTCGTGTCTAACTCCTTTTGGGAGTTAGTTAAAAATCTAGGGGTACTCTTGAAGTCTCTATCTGAAGCGATAGGTTCTAGTACTCCTTGTAAATATAAGATTTCCTTTATGTGCGGTGAGCTAACTTATCGGATCTATGAGTCATCTGAATAGGCAGAGATAAAGCATAATTGGCGAGTCAATCCACTACTAGCCATATAGTAGTGCAACTTCTTTATGACTTTGGTAAAATCAGTCACAAGATTTATTTCTATATCATTCTATTTCCATTCGTGTAGTTCTAGAGTTATACTCTCTTATAAGGCCTTTGATACAATGCCTTTACTTGTTGATAACCGAGACCTTTGCTCGACAATGTGGTTATATCTTATCTCATTCCTTCCTATCTAACCTTTCTCATAATTCACAATGTCACTTAATAATGCACGGTTGGGCGGTATGAGAAGGATCATGAACTTTATTCACGATTTCATTTCTAAGCTTATTATTGCTTGGAAATATGTATATATCTCTTTAGACAATATAACAACATCTGGCGCTCCTTAAAATATCCTTTAGCTCTTCATTCCTTATTTTAATTTGTATTCTATTCCCATCTTCATTTCTCTTTTTAGTCATATTTCACCTTAGTTATGAGGGTACCACTTACGTTAGTCCTTGATTTCCCGACTATTTACATTCTCGTTTTCTTAACCTTTCGATGAGTTTTCTTTTCTATAAGGACATACCTTGATTTAGGCGTATTTTATATCTTAGGCATTAGATTCTACATTACCCTTTCTTGGGTGATTATTTATCACAATTATAATCTTTCTTGATTTGTGCCGTCTTTCCTATCACGTATCCAAGTTTCTTTGCTCGACGAATAACTTGATTTTGTGAATTGTGAAGGGTTCTTAACTTATTGTTATAGGAGTGATGTCCTCGCGACTTTGGTATTTATACTCATCACTATCGGAGGTAATAGATTTTGGCACTCAAGTGAAGTCGTATAATCTCCTTGACATACAATTGGACTTACTTGTCGGATCTATAAGTACTTTGAATTGGTAGGAAGTGAGCACTCTTGGTGAGTCTATCAACAATTACCCGTATGGCGGTGTTCCTCTTTTTGATTTGGGTAAGTTCGTAGCAGAAGTCCATCGTTATTTCATCCCATTTCCACTCGGGTATTTCCAGCGGTGTAACTTTCCGTATGAGCGTTGGTGTAACGCTTTCATCTGTTGGCAAACAAGGCGGTGTCCTACGAAAGAAGCTATGTCTCGTTTCATGCCTTCCCACCAAAAATTTTCTTTCGGTCTTGAGTACGTCTTAGTACTATCGGTGGGCGGTGTAGGGTGTATCGTGAGCCTCGCTCATTATTTCATTTTGAAGTTTTGCGTCGTGCGGGCATATTCTTCCTTCAGACGATAAGGCGTTGTCCGACGCCTCCTGAAAGTTCTTAAATCCTTCAGCCCTTACCCTTTCTCAGATCCTTTCTAACTTTTCCTCCATCCTTTGTCTCTCGACGATCCTTTTTCTTAAATCAGATTCTATCACTATTTCAAGTCATGAGTTAGGAAATTCTATTCATGTGGCTTAAGTCATCGTGACACATAAGTTATTATTTATCTCGTATTAATACATAGCCTTACTTTTATTAATCCGTGAGAATGTGACTCTATTTTGGGGTAACTATCTTATTGGCCTTGTTACCTTAGAGAGTTCTTAATGGATCTCTAACAGAAGTCAATTAATCTATAAAATTCATGATCTTATTTTAGGTTATTGACCTCTTTCATCTTTAATTGTTTTGTCCTTTGTGAGATCTACATTGTTCTATTTTAAAGACACTATGTGCCTGAAGAATATTTCTCCTTTAAGCTGAGATTTACAAAAGTGTACTTGGCAAAATCTTACCCGGCTCTTAAAAGTTGTAAGACAGCCTTCGATTTTCTTTATGTTCTTTCTCGTCCTTTGAATAGATAAGAACATCATCTATGAGGATTGAGATAAAAATTATCTAGGTATTTGTGAAACACTCGATTTTTTTTAGGTTCATAAACAGGGCTGGTGCATTGGTTAGTCCGAATGACGTAACTATTATCTCATAGTAACCATATTTTATTCAGAACAATTCATTTCCGTATTTCGGATACCATTCTTTAAGACCATATAATATTACATCATAATGCCTCGGTGAGGACTTTTAGTACATTACTTACGGTCGGTCTCTGGTGGCGATTCTGGCGTCTAGTTTTTTACACTCAAAACTTTGACACTTCTTTACCATATTCATAAATTCTTCCAAACTACGTTTATTTTATATATTATAATCACATCATTTTATCATAAACCATTATTTACATATAAGTCTTATAGGATCCTAAGATTACATGTCTCGAGTGACCTTTAGTCAGTCGTACTCACTCCTTGAAACTTGCCTTTCTCCAATGCGTTTTGTTTTCATACTTGATGATCGTTCTCTTTCAGAGAGCCAGGGGTCCAGCTGCTCCCCGTTTCTTCTTCAATACTAGAAGTTGATGTTACTTTTATCAGAAAGTTTGGTGGGGTTGGTAGCGGTAATTCTCTAATCCATGAGGCGGTAAGATCTGTCCTTTTGCCATTCTTGTCTCTTTTGGTATAATTGGCGGCACGGGGCGTGGGGCGGCGTTTGGAATATCGGTACAACCATTCCTTTATCTTTGTGCAATGTAACTTCGAGGACTAGGACAAGTACTCGTGGGTGTCGTTTCCTCGCATTATATGTATACTTGAGCACATTGACAAATCACAGGTAAATCATCCGGGGCTTTGGAATTTTATCATGGAGAAAATATTCTCTCTTGATACTTCTTTTGCAAAAATTACGCGAATCTGTTGGCAAATAGCGAATCGTCGTTGGGTACCATCCTCGTTTGACACTCTATAGTTCGGTATCCATCCAGGTGCAAAATTTTCTCCAAAAGCTGTTCTAAATTCATTCTAGTTCATATTAAAAGAGTCGATCGCTCGTGTGAGTTATAACCTTGTAGGCCTTGGGGTTAACTCTTACCGTTAAACTCCTTTTCTTGTCATCTATAAGCGGATATTTTAGATAAATCCGACTTAATTTAAGCAATGGGCGATTTCTAAACAAGAAGGATCTCTTAAAGAATCATACACTTTAAGACATATATAACCCGTAGATGACTCATGACTCTTATCTTAATCCCCATTTCGTTTACATCTTGATCGTATGTTGCCTTAAAGATATTCGCATAGGCGAGCGGTGGGTCTTGATATTACGTCATGTAAAACCCTAACGAAATAGCTAGGCCGGTCACTAATCACATGAATGATAGACCATTTCGAAACTTCTTGTCTCTAAAGTTATATCTCGTTCCACATAGATATAATGATCCAAATCATTGGATAGCACTTTAAGCAATTCTAGGTTCAATTACGAGCTTGAGCAACACTTGCGATGGTCAAAATTCTCGTGTAGGTAAGGGATTTTCATTTCTTGATTAAACTTACCACGAGTTGGGTTCTATCGCTTCTCGCATACTTGTGCGATGTCAGCGAAGCATTTACATTGAACAAAATCTTATAGGTATTAGAAATTTTCCTCATACCTATCATGCCTTTTAGGTTTTGTTTGTTACATTTTCGGTCTGCAGTATAGGCTTTGGTCTCTGTGTTCCGTTTATTCAGTAAATGTCTATTTCATATATTATTGTTCTCTCTCTTGGGACATTATGTTCTCTTGCTATGGTCTTCTGTTGCCTCATTCACTTTATACTTCTCGGGTATCCGTATCGTTATGCTTTTACCAATAGCATTCGTGGTTAGGTCTACATCAATCTATCCTTTGATATTGATATATTTCAATAATGAAATCTTATCGTAGAGATCGTCATGTCTCTATCACTATCATTCATTCCTAATCCACTATGAATGATTAAATTCTTCTTCTTTTTTTCACTTTATCGATCTTAGGGTATATTTCTCATATATCCTTACTTTAAACTCTTTTCGGAGAAATCCTTGTCTTGACATTTAGTGCCATCGTTTGTAATATCCCTTTTGGATATCGTCATTTCTTCTTAATCTTTTATTGATTCATTATGAAATTTTGCATAAGATAAAATCCTTTGTCCCTTTGGGGATGTATTGTACTTTTACCTTGACGTCGAATATCTTTACCATTTTTTCGACATTCGATGATTTCTTCATTTCCATATCGGAGATACTTAATATCCCATTTCTTGATCGTCACTAATGTGTGAGGATAATCTTTCAATTGGATTTATCTTAAAGTACCTCAATGAGAATCTTTTACATTTTCTCTTGGGCGTACTTCCTTTGCAAAATCTATAGAAACTATCTTGCTTGTTAACGATTAAATTACACGAGACAAGCGTTTTGTGTCATTATAACTTAGGGTATTAAGATTCATTTCAAAATAATGAATCTATTTCTTAATCCGTTCTTTACTTGAGGAATTGCCTTACTTATCGGTCATAACATCTCGAAGCTTATCTCATATCATGAACTATCTACTTGTATAGTTAGTAATTTCTTCTGCTATTTTTGACTTTTGTCATTTTCTTGAGCATGATATCGAAAGTAATCTTACTTCGTTATACTTGATTCCCACTTTCGGGACTAGAATCGTCGTCATTGTCGTATGGCTTGGTAGGGTAGTACGTTCGTACACCATAACTTATTCTAAGCATCTCATTATCATGTCTTGACTTGAGTTATTCCTCATACTTAGTTCACATACTAGGGATATCCTAGCTATTCACACATCTCAAGATTATGGTCTCTAAATCTTATTATCATTAGTCAACGAGTTTCGATTATTTGGAATCGATTACGCTCAAGCATAATCTCATTGATTGAGGTATAAAGCGAAAGATTTATTATGCGAGATCTATCATTTCCTTATATATATATATATTCTTTGAAGAGAATATCTTGTATGCATCTTCATTCTTTTAAACATGTCGACCTACTAACGAGGTTTCGAGGACATCCAACTATCTTAAAGATAAGTTGTAATTGCTCTCGTCATGACATTATAAGGAAATTCATATCCACGGATATCATATACTTTTCTTTACTTTTACTCTTTGCATTTAATGCTAAAGAGTATCTTATTCTTAACCGTTATCATAGCGATCATATGAAGGCATAACTTCTTTGTCATTAATCTTGGTAAAGCCCGTCAGGGTCATCACATCGATGTGCCATAAGAAGAATTTCTCGTCTCATCAAGATTTTCTTTACATCATAATTTCTTGATGTCTATCACTTTCTTGATCTGAAACTTTTAGGTGGTGTGATAAGTCGACCTATTCCATGCCGACATTTATCGTTTTACTAATTAGCATTTAGGTGACAAGGTAAGTCAACTTTCATCATACTTGATGGTTTCAAGAATCGAGGAGAAATTATCACGATTACCTACAAAGGTATTGTCTCGTCCATCAAGATAATATCTTTTCAATGTTTGAATCGATATGCTCTTTGAATTTGAAGAAATGGGGATCTAGGGTCCGAAGACCGAGAATGACGACTCTTGAGATTTCTTTGGTCATATGGGTGGCGGACCGTCACAATTATATTCTCGGTCACATAAGGCTTTGGGTTCAAAAGGACACTTTATGAATTTTGGGTTTGAGAATTTTCTTGAGAAAAAGTGAGAAACTTCGAATGAATTCTCAATTGGAACTAGGTCGTAGAGTTAAACTCAGCAGCGAAATTGGGTAACAAATAGAATTTTGAAAACTCATATACCCATAATAGGTCATCAATAAAGGTTGTCATGTGTATCAAGGCTCCACTAGTATTCTTGAAATCTTACTTTCTTTATAAAATTTTAAGGTCCGTATCATACTATAACGTTCTTACTCTATCTGAGATCATAGATCTAACTTCACTGTTTCTCGTGAATTCTGGGTAGGAATCCGAATTTGGTCCTTCATAAGAAATGAAGTACAGTGCATTAGGAGCACGTGAGCGAAAACCGTCGTAAATCGGAGTTCACACGACCGAGCGCAGTCAAAACAGAATCACTGCGCGGTGCGGGAAAATTTACACGCGTTCGCGTTGAGGTCATAAGCGATGCCGACACCAAGGTCGTGCATGCCGTTACCAATCGGAGGTAGTACAGATTGTTTACGACACGAGGTCACACAAACTACCCCAGTCGACATGTCAAAGCGATGTTATAAATGCCGATTTGAAGTCGACGATTAATGCGTGTCGATGTCGAAGTCGGTCGTACATGTCGGTCGAACAATTTCGTATAAATCCTTTGCTTTTCTTCACTCAAGATGGAATGAAATTCTCAAATCCATCGTTACTCTTGTTCTTGTAATGGAAGGAAGTTCTTACTTCTATGTTCTTTCGTGAAAGGGATCATCGTCTATAAGGTCTACGTTACATTGAACTAGCATGCTCATCATCATAATCAACTTTGAAATTGAAGTAAAACTTGAATATTCCTCGTAGCTCATTTATGCATACGTATTTAGTTGAATTTAAAGAATTCAACATATCATATTGACAATTCAATGTCGATCTCAATCATTTTAAACATGAATAATCATAACTTTGTTCATAATAATGAACCCTTATTATATTCTAAACTCAAACATTTCATCTTTGGCACATCATGCAAAACTTTCTCATATCATTGTCATCATCTTTCTTATATCTTCATTCTTTTCATAATTTTCTTGACAAGTCATTTGTCATATCATTCATTTTCAACCGTTCTCATAGCTTTCATTTCTTTTCAAAGATCATTTCAATCATCCTTCACTTTAAACTTTTCATTTTATAAAAAAAATCATTTCATAAACATTAAATCAAGCCGGACTAATTTTCAAAACTTTGGGAAAAGAGTCATTTACCTCATTTCGGTTGAGCTTGATGTGATGGAGTGTTGAGCATTGTCGGTGATCTCTAGAAGTCTAATGACTCGATCTAGACTTAACCTTAAAGAAGATTTTGGGTTGAAGCGAGCGCTCGATACCACTCTGTCATGACCCACAATCCTAAGTGCGGATTAGCGGGGACTATAACTCTAAACAGGATAAAAATCTGAGAGACTCTTTTTAACAATAAGCGTAATACATATGTCATTTATGTTCTTGGACTATATTACATAATTTAAGTTCTAGCGGTGGAAAGCATGTGATATGTACATATGACGATGTACTATCAAGGTATAAACGTTTGGTGACAACATTCCTATTGCTCAACAACTGCTCCATCCATCATCGCTCAACTGCGCATTTAAAACAAACATGCGGTGAGTACAAGAATACTTTCGGTGGACTCATGCGAAAACATTTTATCATTTTAGATTACCTTTGCCACATCATGGTAAGACACAAGGGTTTTAGTTGAAATGCCTTGTGCTTACTAAAACATTTATCGATTCATAAAAATAAATCGCTGGCCGGGCATTTTTCTTAGTGTGTATGATCCATATCCTTATCATCATTCATCATAATATCATAGTCGAGCGTCGTGAAGGAGGCCTCCTCTGACGGCCGTGACCGGCCGTGGTGTCCTTCGACCTGCGGTCACCTTAGGTGTACACATTAATCTAGCCGGTATTGTCCTTCGGCACGGGATCCGATATCGATTTTCATTCATAAGTTGGGAGCGACCCGACAACATTCATAACATTTCATAACATCTCATAATATCTCATGGATAGGATACATACACAAAACATAAACATTTTGGCGGTAATCATGTAAACATTTTATCAGCAGTTGAAATAAGCATCGTAAAATATTTGAAGCATTTTATTTTTGAGTAGAGTAAAGCCACTGGATTGTAGATTGCATTAATCCCATTTCTTGGGTTGTAAGTCCTAGCTTTAACTTATCTATTCTTGACCTTGAGGTTTTGGGCTGGAAAAATCCATTGGGTCTTAGAACCCATATTTCTACTTTAGTGTATATCATGGTATGATATACACTCGATTAACCATGTGGTAGCACCTAGTCGAATATTTCACGTTAAGGTATGCTTTCGTGAAAATATCGTATCATGATGTTTATCATAATTCGTACATCTTATAATGCTCTATCGTACCTTGCGACATAACATAATGAATCGTCGATTAATAGCATGTTAGTCACATAAGGCATACTTCACATAGGGGTTTCCAACACTTAGTCAAATTTCAAGTGTTTAATTTCAGCAAAAACAGTTTGAAACAACCCAAGTGGCGTGCTGACGACCCATAACTCTCGATTCAGAAAACGTATGGTCGCACAAAGATACATTCTGGAAACCTCTAAACATGTAATACAAGTTCTAAGAAGAATTAAATCCAAAAGAGTCGTGGTTCTGAAGATATAGGGTCTCAAAGTGGGCAACTCAAACTGACTTCTATACTTAGAAAAATTTTCAAGTTTCAGTTTTAGCTTAACGACGAGGGGTTTTGCGAGGCTCGTAACTTTTGACTCAAAATGCCAAAATGGCTGCAGGCTACCAATTTAGAAACCTTGTAACAAGTACTACATATTTCATGAAGACCATACTGGAAAATATCCGACGCATTGAAAATACATAAGTCCAAAGTTGACTAGTTGAAATGGACAGTTTCAGTAGGTGACTTTGGGTCGATGAAAATATATCTATAAAACTTGGTTTGGGATCAAAATTTCCAGATCATAACTAGACATGGTGGGAAACATTTCTTATGAAGAAACCCAAGTCCAAATCGGACTACAAATGGCTTGAACACCTCACGTAAAGTCATACTCGAACAGCCTATTATATGAAAAATTTACTAAGGCAGTTTGTCCAAAACAACCTACTGTAATGTATCAACTTTAAAAATTCACCGTGAGTTCATTATAAGGAATCTGAGAATGAAACCAATCATATTGAAAAGCCATTTAAGTCTAGTTTAATCCAGAAAAGCCTCACTCAATGATTCACAATAGATTGGGAGATAAAATGTTTTACCACAAGCTATCACTCCCGTGACAGTTTGTGCAGTTAACTTGTAAAATCTGGAATAAATAGTAAACATTTTAGAAAATTCTGAAAATTTACAGAAATCTTCTAGACATTATGAATTATGTTTCTGACAAATTTCAGAGTTTATCATTAGCCAAAATTAAAACGAAAGCCACGCACTATGGGTGATGAACACGGAAATTTCCCAGATTTGTGCAGTGTTTTTGAAAAATACAATTAAAATAGTAAATCAAGTTGGATTGACTTGAAATTTTACAGAGGCATACTAGACACATATAATTGAAACATATCAAAAATTCACAATCATCGGACCACCATAACTTAGTCAAATAAATTCGTGAAGTTACTGATCGTCCAGATTAACAACATGCAACTACTTTCAAGTATAGAACCAACACCATCAAGCTTATTGATGAACATGCATGTGTATATTTCGATCAAAGTAACTTATGGGTGTAAGGATTTTACCTTGGATCAAATTTTAACAAGGTTGAGTGAGAGATGGAGGTGCGGCGGAGCTCATGCTCGGTTGAGATGAAAGTGGGGGAGGAGCTCTTGGCCTCCTTGCAAACCTTAGAGAGAGGAGGAGAGAGATGGCTGCAAAATCTGAAATTGGGGAGGGAGGTGTCGTGTGGGAGGGCTGAAGTTGGGGGGTGTGTGGAGGTAGAGAGGTATTACATGGTGACAATTGTCACCAATTTCTCATGCAACAACACCACACACACACATATAGCTACAGCACACACACTTATGTATATGTATAAGTTTCAGATTTTAATAGTGTAATTAGGATATAATTAATCCAATTGTCATATAGTAGATACATGCAATAGGAAAATCAACAACACACTTTGTTACACCTTCATGGGTTTCGGCTATTCCACATAAACCATAGGTCAAATTTTTATTTTCCATGCCCAACATTGATATATGTTATCACATATAGTTTAGATGATAAATAATATCATAAGATAAATTAATGGCATCATTTTATGCGATAAAAATCGAGTTCGAAAATTAGGGTTTTGAGCGTTTGAAAATTGGTAACTATCGATTCTTGTTGATCTAGCATTGATTTAATGCTTAATAATACTGTAATTACATATACTAATCATAGAAATTAATTCCTATAATTTCTTGATCGATTAAAGCGCTTTTCGTTTCATCTCAAAGCGTTAACGTTTGAAAGCGTTGCAAAGCGTTCATTATCGACTCATCTCGAAATGGTCGTCATTACTTTATTACATTATTCCATTAATAATGGAATTTAATTCTAAGCAATTGCTTAGAAAATATCATAATTTTAACTATCGATCGTGATCGGCGTTAAAATATCTTGTCGATATACTTCATATACTTTTATTTCTTAATTCACAATTCTCCGTGAATATAAAATAGGAATTCATTCCTTCGTAAATAATCGAAATCATTATTCGATATCTTATGGATTGAATCATCTCGGTAATTTCTAATTTACGGGTTTTAAATACCGTAATTGGGCATCTAATTACGAGGGTATTACAATCAGCAAAAACAGCTTGAAACAACCCAAGTGACGTGCTTTGACGACCCATAACTCTCGATTCAGAATGCGTATGGTCGTAAAAGATACATTCTGGAAACCTCTAAACATGTACTACAGTTCTAGAAGAATTAAATCCAAAAGAGTCGTGGTTCTGAAGATATAGGGTCTCAAAGTGGGCAACTCAAACTGACTTCTATACTTAGAAAATTTTACAGAATTTTCAGTTTTGAAGCTAACGACGAGGGGTTTCTTGAGACTCGTAACTTTTGACTCGCAATGCCAAAATGGCTGTAGGATACCAATTTAGAAACCTTGTAACAAGTACTACATATGTCATGAAGACCATGGAAAATATCTAACTCATCGAGAAATATATAAGTCCAAAGTTGACTAGTTGGAAATAGACAGTTTCCAGTAGGTGACTTTGGGCTGATGAAATATACCTATAAGAGTTTGTTTGGGATGAAACTTTCCAGATCACAACTAGACATGGTAAAGAACATTTCTTATGAAGAAACCCAAGTCCAAATCGGACTACAATGGCTTGAACACCTCACGTAAAGTCATACTCGAACAGCCTATTATATGAAAAATTTACTAAGGCAGTTTGTCCAAAACAACTTACTGTAATGTATCAACTTTAAAAATTCACCGTGAGTTCATTGTAAGGAATCTAGAAATGAAACCAATCATATTGAAAAGACACTTAAGTCTAGTTTTATCCAGAAAAAGCCTCACTCAATGATTCACCATAGATTGGGAGATAAATATATTTTACCACAGCTATCACTCCCGTGACAATTTTGTGCAGTTGGCTTGTAAAATCTGGAATAAATAGTAAAGATTTTAGAAAATTCTGAAAATTTACAGGAATCTTATATACATGCTGAATTATGTTTCTGCCAAATTTTAGAGTTTTATCATTAGCCAAACTTAAAACGAAAGCCACGCACTATGGGTGATAAACACGGCGATTTCGAAGATTTGTGCAGTGTTTTGATAAATAAAATAAAATATCAAATCAAGTTGGATGGACTTGAAATTTTACAGAGGCATACTAGACACATATAATTTCAACATATCAAAAATTTACAATCATCGGACCACTGAAACTTAGTCAAATAAATTCGTGAAGTTACTGTTTGTGCAGCCAACTTCCAGTTTTCATTTAAACTTATTCTTCTTGTAAGCATTTCGTATGACAAACGAAAATAGTGAATTTATCACCCATTTCAAAACCAGCTCATCAATTCCTCATACTCAATTCACAAGATCAACATGCAATGCATCAATTCCGCTAGTTTTACCCAAATCAACGACATGCAATCACATATCAAGCATAAAGGCATATATGCATGTATATGGTTTGGCAAATTATGCTTATGGGAAAAAGGCCTTTACCTTGAATAAATATCGAATAAGCTCGAGAGGGTGGGTGAAGGAATGAGGCTTGTGGCTTTGCTCGAGCTTGATGCCCATTTGTGAGCTAGGAGCTCGAGTTCTTCTCAAAGAAATATGGTAGGGGCTGATCTTTGAAGTTTCGATCGTGGCCATGTCTAGACCTCGGTAGAGAGAGCGAGGCGAGAAAGATAAAGAGGTCGTGAGCTTGACATTTGAGGGTGGAGTGGCTTCCTTGAGCGTGTGATGTCATCGGCACTTGATCTTGAAGAAGGAGGATCGGCAAAGGAAAGGAAGATAGCAAGAGAGAGAAGAGGAAATTGAGGGTGGGGTTGCCGTAAGGATTTAGGGAAGAGAAAATGTAGTGGGGTGTTGGAATTGTGGTAAGGGGAGCCAAGTGTTTGGGGTGTTTTCATGGATGACAAATGTCACCTTACACATGCAAGAAAATATACACATATATGTATATATATCAGATTTTAATAGTATAGTTAGGTTATAATTAATCGATGTCACTTAGATACATGTAATAGGAAAAATCAACAACACACTTTGTTACACCTTCAGGTTTCGGCTATTACACATAAACCATAGGTCAAATTTTTATTTTCCATGCCCAATATTGATATATATTATCACATATAGTTTAGATGATAAATAATATCATAGGATAAATTAATGGCATCATTTTATGCGATAAAAATCGAGTTGAAAATTAGGGTTTTCGAGCGTTTGAAAGTGGTAACTATCGAATATTGATGATCTGGCATTGATTTAATGCTAATTCATACTGTAATTACATATACCAATCATGAAATTAATTCCTATAATTTCTTGATCGATTAAAAGCGCTTTTCGTTTCATCTCGAAGCGGTTAACGTTTGAAAGCGTTGCAAAGCGTTCATTATCGACTCATCTCGAAATAGTCGTCATTACTTTATTACATTATTCCATTAATAATGGAATTTAATTCTAACAATTGCTTAGAAAATATCGTAATTTTAACTATCGATACGATCGGCGTTAAAATAATCTTTAGCAAATATCTTCGTATACTTTTGTTTCTTAATTCACAATTCTCGATGAATATAAAAATAGAATTCATTCATTCGTAAATAATCGAAATCATTATTAGATATCTTATGGATTGAATCATCTCAGCGAATTTCTAATTTCACGGGTTTTAAATACGTAATTGGGCATCTAATCTGCGGGTATTACGAAAACTTAATTCGATATTTAAATCCGTAAATTATGGTTTGCAGAGTATTAAATTTGAAAGACATCGAATATTGATTTCGATTCTGTCACGCAATAGCAATTTCTTTTATATTCGAGTTGTGAATTAAAATAGAATGTTATGAAGTAGTTCGGCGATATATTACGTCGATTAACGTGTCGATAGTTGAAACTCATAATTTTCTAACAGCAGCTGGAATTAAATTCGCTTATAAATGGAATATTATTAATAAAGTAAAATGCGATCTTATTACGACTATTTCGAGATGAGTCGATTGTTAACGTTTGAGGCGTTTGACGTTAACGTCTTCGAACGATTTGAAGAATGGGTTTAATGATCAAGGAATTATAATATTTAATTTTCTATGATTGGCCTATATAATTAGGTATTATTAAGCATTAAAACAATGCTAAAGCATGAAAGAACTTCGATAATGACAACTTACTAATTTTCGAAAACCTAATTCGAAAATTAGGGTTTTCTCACATGAAATGATACCATTAATTTTTCCTATGATATAAATTATTATCTAAACCATATGTTATGACATATATGTGTATGAATGGCACGAAAATGACTTATGTACCCCTCATGTGATGAAGGGGCCGTGACTTAGGTTTAATTGCCAAATTCACGTCACTTTTGATATGTTTTGCTATGTGATGTTTTAATTAAAAAATGACATGTATTTTATATTTAGGATTTATACCTTGATTAATACATAGTATTATTACACAACAAAAATAAAATCACACCCTTTGGACCCATTATAATGCGGCTATCCTTCCGTTAATGCATGTGATTTTATTCGATGCCCAATATAGTGTAAGGCTTTTAAAACTAGCTAATCATCACTAAGTGGTCATAACCACTACTAAAATGACTGCAATTATTTTATTATTTGTGAGAGAGAGCCACATGCGAGATAGAGAGATACATAGGGAGGACTCTTCCGTTCTCCTGTTTCTACTCGTTCGAACACTCGACACTCTCAAAACACTCTCCTCATACCATTCTTTGCATGATGAGACCTCCCTCCCATTTGAAAAATTTTGTTCTTCTTCTTCTTGTCCAAAGCTTGACAACAATTGTTCCTTGAATCCATACCATTCAAAGGTAAGAATCGAACATGGGCTTGATTTTACTCTTATTTTACAAAAAAAACTCGAAAGTTGGTTCTTGATGAATATAGATGTTCTTGTGTCTTTGTTTATGAAATATTATTTATGTATGTGTTCTTGATGATCTTTGTTTATAAAAATAAGCTAATGCATGTTAGGATTGATCTATGTTATTGCATGTGTATTATTTGAAAGGATCTAGCCAAAGCATGTTAAGTTTGAAGCTTAGATCTTGTTTAAAATTTATTTCGAAAATGTTATAAGGTTTTGGTTAATGTTCGAAATTTTTAAAATTTATTTTGAGGTTGGATTTGTAATATTCCAAAGAAACGAATATACGATTACGGTTTTCTAAACGTAATTAGGGTTTTACCGTATTTTATCTTTTACGACGCCGAATCTTGTGATTTCGATACGATATCGTTAAACAATTCCTTTCATAATTCACTAAGATTGTGAATTAAAGGATTGAAATATTGAAATGATTAAATCGATATATTTTAACGTCGGCGGCGTGCTCGAGCGTCGACTTTTCATGAAATTTTACGGCGTTGAAGCTTGGATTAATTTCCATCTTCGTCCTTTATTAAAAGGGATATATTTATTTAGTAAGTGTGAACTTCTTTGCGACCATTTGAGATGAGTCGATTTTGAGCGTTTGAGGCGTTTTGAGCGTCAACATCTGAGAGCGTTTTGAAAAATGAGTTTAATGCTCAGGAAATTATAATAATTAATTTCCTATTAATATTTTATATAATTTCAGCATTATTAATTATTATCAATCGAATTTTCAGTTATTAAAATTCGATAACTTGCTATTGAAATTTCCAAAAACCCTAAGTTTATAAACTTTGGTTTTTCACATGAAATGACACTATTAAATTATCATATGGTATCTAAACTTTATAATATGATATATATGAGTGTTATTAAGCTATGAAATCAGTTTTTAGATCATTAAAAATCGATGGCAGATTTTTATGATTTTCGAAACATGATTCTTAAAATTAGGGTTTTATATGCATGAATTAATGCTATAATATTATTTAATATCTAAATCATATATTATGATATACATATGTATATTTGGGACGAAAATGGCATGAGTATCAATAATAGGTGTGATTTGTATTTTATTCCTATTTTCCCTATTTATTCTCGCCATTTTCGTATACATGCTATATAATTGATTTAATTATTTTTAATGACATGTATTATATATCTATGACCTATACTATGATTAATACTTTGTATTGGGATAGAATAAAAATAAATCAGCCCTTGAATAC